>VXAL01006200.1:69221-96643 GCA_013399475.1 Chauna torquata
CCCCAAAAAAGATTACTTGTAATGACTGTGGTGGTTTCAAACTGATGGGCAGCTGAGCTCCACCACAACCGCTCTCTCACTCCCCCTCCCCAAAGGAAGAGGAGGAGAACATACGATGGAAAAGGGCTCAAGGGTTGAAATAAGGACAGGGAGATAACTCGTCAGTTCCCATCACGGGCAAAGCACACTCAACACAGGGAGATTAATTAATTTAGGGTCCCTTTTGGAGCCATTTGGAGCTGGCTGTTATCTGACATGGGGCAGCTTCTGGGCTCTTCTCACAGGGGCCACCCCTGCAGCCCCCCTAATGCCAAAACCTTGCTATGTAAGCTCAGTACAATGACCGAGGGTCTCACCTCTGTCTGCTGTGCTTAACACATCTAGGCATTGTATTTCACACAGAAGGCCCAGCCTGCAGAAAAAAAAAGTAAGGCCATGTTTTTTATATTGTATAATGACTACTTCAATAGGTTTAAAAATAACGTGCAAGACTGTAAGAGAAAACATTTCTGCTTTGGAATGTTGAAGCTTTTCTTTATTGCAGGCATCAAACTGTTTTCTTTCATATATAAACAAAGAAATCTTTTGAGTTTTCTGTTTTCTACCCAGATTTATGAGGAACATAAATATTGAAATACCAAAGTTTTAAAGTGTGCTGAGTATAAAGGTGAGTATCATGTGAAGGTTTACATTTACTCCCACACAAAAGCCCCATCCTGTTGACTAACAATTTTATTTAACTAGAAACTTGACAATTCAGAAATTTCCACTGTGACTAAAGTTACATGAATTTGAGAAGAAAATGAAAGATTTTTATTTCCCACTTTTGTATTTACAGCATAGTAATACATTGTATTTATTTAGCCATCTTCACCAGGCTAACATTAAAGGGAATATATTTATTTCAGTAGCATTATCAATTAATCTTTATGTGATAGCATTGGATTTCAGAATTTCTCAGAAAACTGACAGCCTTTTCTTTTAAGAAGCAATACCTCTAGAAAGTTTTTTCAAGTATGAAAAATGCACTCAGGCAATTTGCAACCATTAATTGTATATAATTTATTTGTGAAATGTGTTTCTGAAACATTATCTTAATGTAAGATATCAACGCACTTGAGCTTTTAAAAATTCGTAATAGAAAGCTAAATACTGTCTACAGGAAGCTCTGTAACATTTGAGATATCAGAGTAAGTCTATAAATAAATGAAAATTCATGTTTAGAATGACTTGACATTTTAGAAATGTCTATTTGTCACTATCAATTTCCCTTTAAGACTTTCTTAGTACTACAAATTGCAAAGAGCAGCCAGGAAGTAGTTCAGTATCTCTTCATTGCCATCACACAAATGGCTGTATTTTCATTTGGGAAAAAAATTCTTATCAGTTTTATTCTGGTTTAAGAAATATAAAACATTATGCCTGTATTCTATTTTCATTAAAATTGCCTTTGTTTCCAGACTCACTGCTGTGTCCAGTTGAAAAGTTGATGAAGATGATTCTTGGGTTTCTGGGGGTCTAGACTGAAATGTGGAATTTTCTGTAAGACCCTGATGACACCTTTAAATCTAACATCTCCAGATCTTTCTCAGTATGAACCTGCAACACAGTGAGGAATATATTTTACACCGCACAAATTCCCCCGCCCAAAGCAGAATAAGGGTATGAACAATGTAGCTGGAAATTGGGCGTTAGTCACTACCATAACCATGTCATTTTATTCCATACGTGACATCCTAGAGTATCCCAGGCTTCTGTATATGCTAGTAGACATAACACACGACCTACATGAGACCTGTATCCTGCAAGATCAGCAGCTGAAAGGTACGCAGGATGGCATAAACAACTCAAACAGCACTGGATATTTCTGTTCAGATAACTTCATCAGACTCTGGCTCAAGCAAGATAGCAGAAGATGCATTTGAAAGGAAGGGAGGAGTCAATTATGAAAATATGCACCTTTCTATGACTATTAATTTATTTTGGTATATTTGAGAGAATGGTGTCACTCATATATGAAAAGAAAGTCAAGAAACAATAAAGAATTTGTGAAGGAGTTTGCCCCCCATCAGGGAGCAAATCTCATGGGTGAATTTGAATCTTTTTAAGGGAATGTCAAATCCAATGGGAAAGCCTGAGCAATCACATTGGAAACTGCTGCATAAAACATCCAGAATTATTGCTTGTATTGTCACCTCAAGTAGAGAGGTACTGAACTGCATACAGTTTCCTTGACCTTAGAAACGAATCAGGGTTCCATTGTGCTGCATTCACACAGATACTTACCAGGAGTCAGCACTTGGAACAAAGGTACCCAAAAAGTTTGCCACATAAGCCTCTGATGCTGCTAATATTGATGTACTGATTCCTGCACATGAATAGCCCCTTTGAATTTGAACAGGATTATTTGCAGGAAAGGAGGTCTAAGCTTTTGCAGAACATATAGGAAGTAGTGAGACAAAAGCACTCACATGTTGCAGAGGAAAGCAGAACCACTTTATACATCTACATACCTATCAATGAAAAATGGCTAACCAAGCAGGTGTTCATTTAATCAGAATAATCTTGCTGTTACAGTCTCACTTATTTCTTCTCTTTCCCAGGCTAACTTGCTACATCAGTCGGTTTGCACACAGCCATGTTGCCTTTGTATTGTTTGTCACATGAGAATGCTGGCATTTATGCCAGGTGAGTTTTAGAGGAATATCCACAGCATGAGGTAAATACTACTCAGAAAAACAGGTTGGCTTTTAAACAAATGATTGAAGCATTTTGTCAGTTTGGAGAAAGCTTTTATTCTGAGCTCTCCCATTTTTACATAAGTTGACTCCATGAATTCTAATGTGAAGTAACACTTTAAAAAGCTTTCCAGCTTCCAAAAGAAAGACTTCAGAAAAGTACAGATTTTTTTTTCCTCTCCATTTAATTTTTGCGTGCTGTAGTGTGCTTCCTCCTATTTATATTCTTTTCTCTTTAAAGAAGTTTGCAGGTCATATGAGTAATATGCTGAATAAGATTGGATTGGAGAGAGGAAAGAAACCTAGCTACAAGAAATCTCGGCACTGCTTTTTCACATGCTTTTAACACAAGTTCCAACATTCTCCAGCCTTCTTTTTTTTTTTTCCCCCCTTTTATTCCTTTCTTTTTATTCCTTTTTTTTTCTTTTTTTTTCTTTTTCTTTTTGCCTGTATAAATAAAAAGTTCCCATGTTCTTTTATCTCTGCTTTCCTTCCACCCTCCCACCGCCCCCACCTCTTGGGCTCTCCCAGGACAGAAATTAAACCTGAAACAGCATCTTGTTGAAAAAGAATGCATCTCTTAAAAATCTGAATAGCAAAACTACATCTTATTGCAGCATCAGTGCACGAATGGGACCATGGGACTAAGTCTTTGCTGCCCAAGTTGTCATGAAATGTCTGTTCCATCTTCTGGCTTTGAAAATTTTAGCATGTCTAAATGAAAAGGTATATTAGAGACACCAAAAATGAGAATGAGGTTACTCTTTTTGCTTTTATCAGGTAGCATTTGTAAACTGCTGAACAGTGATGTTTTTTCTTCAGTGTAAGATGTAGTGCTGGGCACTCTGGATGTGGTATTTGCTTATATTAACTCTTATGGTGAAAGCATTGATAAAACTACAAGAAAACCAAAAAAAGGCAGCACCATCATTTCATAGCAGTCTTTGCCTTGCATTTATCACTAATTACCTGGCACCCCATGCATACGGCACTGGCTTGGAAAAGTGAAAAGCTGAATGGATACATTTGCTTTATTGGAAAATTGTGAAAGATGTAAGAAGAAATAAACAGATTATCTTAATCCATTTCTACAGGACAGAAGTAAACACTCAAAAAAATTGTTATTCAGAACAACAATAAAAAAAATATATTTCATATTTTAACTTGAATTTTGGATGATCGTCTTGGCTTGGTTCATTACTCCTGCCCAACTCAAAAGAAAATAAAAAGTCTAATAATTTCAAGTGAACTTCCCCCTGCTCCAAGCACTGAAATAGCTGTTCACTGTTCAGAGAAGGATCTCTCTGCTAACTACACAACCCCACAGGAAATGGACTGGGCATTTTTCACCACTTTCTTATAATCTTCCAGGAATAAGTGGATGGGAAACAGGCAAGTAGTAACTGGAGACTTGGTTTCCACGAGTGAGCAGAGTGAGTAACCAGTTACTCATGGTTTCAGATGCATTCACAGCTTTGAGAAACAACAGTGGAAGAAACTACAAGGGAGTTTTCATGAACAGTCTAATTTAACAGGCTGGAAAATGCAGTTTTCATCATATAGTTTCAACATCTGGTTTTGTGGGAAGAATAGTGAAATCTCAGATTTATTTCTGTATTGTGAAACATTGCAAACTATTGATATTTGGCTTTATATAATTAGAAACAAATAATAAACTCTTAAGAGGAAGATCTGAGTAATCATTAAAAGTGCCACAATATATATATATTTGAATTCATATTTTCCAGAATAAACCCATGACAATGGAACATTTCTAAATAGTTTTATCTTTCAGGACTGCTTCTGTGTTGGTGGAGCTTAGGTGCCATCCTATGCACCGAGTACTGATTAGAGTGAGAACATTGCCTCAGTAAAGATAATCAAAGGACATGCTTTGTGAGGGAAACCAACCAGCAGCACAAGAAAAATAAAATTAGAGGGAATATTGTTTACCCCCTCAAAAAGGACATTTGTCTTTAAAAAGCAACATTTCATGAGTCATGAAATTAATACTTACGAAGAATTCTTGTTAGTCAGTAACTCTACTGAAGTTTAAAACATATTTGCTTTTAAAGTCAGTACCCTAAAATTCAGCACATATTTGTGCTGGTCTAGAAAGTATAGGTGCCATCTTTTTAAAGGCTGCCAACAATACTTGGAAACTTGCAGGAAATATAGTGGAAACTTGCTATGTGGATGTATTAATTTATTTTAAAAGATATATTTTTGTAATAAACAAGTCTCCTATACCTTATGTTAATGTAAACAGTAGGTGGTAATAAATAAATTTAATACAAGATCACAGAAATACTGGAATTTCCAGAATTTGAAATTTCTCTTTGGAGAAATTTATTCAGAGTATCTATCAGATATTCTTTCAGAGTACTGAGAAATAAATAATTTTAATGAGATTTGGTCCTTCTTACCTCAGTTGGTTCAGCATAGCAGAGAGAGAGAAAGCAGAAATATCAAAGAACCAATAAGACATGTACATATATATGTGTGTATAAAGATACACATAATAATGTATGTATACGATAAACATACACATCTATGTATGTAAGTAGATATAATCATAGAGGGGAATAAAATCTGGTATGCATTTCAGAGCTATGAGAGGAAGTTTAAAACAAAGTGTAATGCTTGGACACAAAATCCTTCTATTACAATCATAACTGATTAACTGGGCTCCTTAAGGAGCGGTAATAACAAAGTTTAAACAATGTGTTTTAAACCGTGTTCTTCCTCTGTCCCCTTTGAAACGAGATCTGACCTCTGATCTTTTCCCCTTCTCCCTGAGGTCCATGTCAAACTTTGCTGACCAGAGATGAAATTGTACCCAGCTAAAGCTGAGGGGAATTTCACTCCCCTTCAGTAGCGGCAGCAATTTATCCCAGTCATCTGAAGTCTTGGTCTTATTGTAAGGTATGGGGACTGATCCAAAACTAATTGGAGAGAGCTCATTGATTTCAGTGGGCTTTGGGTCACTTTCATATTTCAGGCAGTACCAGCACCTGGGAGAAGCGCAGAATAAAACCATGCCTTCAACCTTTGCTTGCACCTGCACCTGCAGAAGAGGCAATATTTGTCATTTTTCTAATCAGGACCTCATTTCTAAACCCATTTAAACTCTCTGTTGTCTAACACATCATTTTCCCTATTATTGGTTCTTTTAAAGTACAATGTTCTCATGTCCTCTTGAAAGATTTTTTACTCTTGGCCACATACTGGGCAGCACAGGTCCTTAGCCTCTGAAAGCACTCAAGGTTTATTATTTTTCCCTTTGTGTGAATTTGTAGGTCATATTCCTTTTTGAGATTCAGTATGAATCAAATTTTCTCATTATATTATCCAGATTCAGGTCACCACCTTCCTCAAATTGAAAATTATTTTAGACGTATCTCATAAATACCTCAGCCCATGAAAGAAAATAAGACAGTGTTGTGCCTCCCTTTTTGCCTGTCTGGAAAGTTGGAGAAGAACACTGAAAACTCTGCTGCAGATTTTTGTTATATTTATTGGCTGTAATAATGAGTAATAAAAAAGATGGGTAGCTCTTTAGCCTCATTTTCCTGGCTTTTTTTCCTCTACCTTTTCAGCTTTATTCAGTATTTCCAATATTCATTGTCTTAGAACCTTAGATACATATTAATATGAACATATATGTATTTTGTATTAATTTTCAGTGACAAAAAAAAGATTTCTAAAGTATAATAAAAATCCCACCAGTAACTTTAATAACAAATTAAGGCGCTTAGATTCTCTGATGAAAGAAGTAAAAGCCTGTGATATTCCCTGAAAGATAAGGCAGCAAGACACAGGAATCCTCTCAATGGTCCATTCAGGGTATTTTAGCATTTCTTTCCTCAGCCATAACTCCCTTCTGTCTATGATTATTACAGACCCTGCACTTATTTGCAGAAAGGCCCTTTTTGTTTGCTGACTGATATTTTTGCTGATATGTAACTTCCAACAGGAATTTGTCCTTTGTCCCCAAATGCATAGGGTATTAGACAAATTTCTTCCACGTGTCTCTCTGCTTATTCTACTAAGGCTAAATTTGTACCTGCTCAGTAATTTGAGATTACAGCTAAGTTAGGGGTTTGCGTTTTAGTTTGGAGTGAGCTCTGCAGTATAAATAAAACATTGTCAAATCCCTTTTCTTCTTGTTGCATATAGTGATTACACTAAATCCACGACATCATTCAAATTAAGAATGTTAATAGAGGAAATGCAGTGTAAATGTATGCACAAGTTTTTATTAGATTTCCACTGCCTCTTCTCTCACACAGTTGTACAAGCAGGATTTTCGGACAAACCTGTCCTTGTCTTTTGTTTGTTTGTTTGTTTTTATTGCAAATATCCAAGCCACAGAATTCAGAATGAACTACAAAGACAGTCAAAAGTCTTTTTTCAGATTGAATGGGCACAATTCACTGTGTCAGTGCCAGGCTTTGAATCTTTCCCTGTTCTACCATTATTTGGAGGAATCATGATGTTCCTTTGCACTAAGCAAATTCATCATCTAGTTTAAAACTCAGTTTCTTCCAGCAGTCTGTTCAGTGCAGAAGATTGCTTGTACGCTCTTACCTTAATTTTTAGCTTAGCCTTCTAGGATGAAGCAAAGAGAACAGAGAGAAAACAGGAAATATCAAAGCTAATATCTGCCAAACCACAGTAAAGATACAAAATAAACACTGTAAAAATACTTCCTCTATTCACTGTGAATCTCCACTGTCCTCCTTCAGCCAATGCTCTTTTAAGTATCCCCTGACATGCTGTGTCTTATTTAAAGTAAAAGCTCTTTGGAGTAAGTATGTCAAGAATATAAGCGACCTGCCCATGGTACTGCATAAATAACAATAGCACAACTTTAATGCATTGAATCACAATCCATTCAAATATTTAAACCGATGTAAGAACACTACAATCAGACCACGCAAATCACAGAAACCCTAGACAGAAAAAAAAAAAAAAGCAATATATCCTTTAATTTCTGCTAATATTATAACGTATCCTTCACTTTTACTTTAACAGCAATGATACTGATTTTACTAGGATAGTAATAAACTACATTGCGAAGATTTTTTACCTGGGTGGGGGGAGCACATGATTCCTTTTCAAGTATTTTGTTACTTTAATTACACATGCGTTTGCTGTCTTTTCTGTGTCTAGAACTTACAATACAGAGGTGTTGGCATCTAGCCCTTAGGTCTTGGCCACAATTGCCACAACCCCTTTCAAAAATCTCTAAGGTTTTTATTTCCAAAGTGTATGGGTAGCATGTTCCTGTGACAGCTCAGCTATAATGATGATGTTTCTTAACTGTGGCAACACATCTACAGGGATGTGGGCTGAAAGCACCAATTTAAGTCACGCAGGCCACAGTGCTTTCAGAAAGGGGACTGCTTTGCTATTACTCCCTTGGACTGGTTTTGAACTATGTCACCCAGAGGTTAAAAGGCTGCTACTGATCCACAGAGCCCCTGAGACCCTCCAAACTAGCATTTATTTGTACAACAGCTAATTCCCCATGCTTCTACTATAAGTTAAAGGTTGTCTCTGAAACTTGTGCCATGTACAGCTATGCATCTAAGCAATGGCTGCTTTATTTCCCAGCGGTATAATGTATATTAAAAATATGAAGCTGTACTCGCCATGACCAGCTCTGGAATTTGATAAAAATACTCCAGTTGGGACAACAAGTAGCATGAAGCTAGCATTTTAGAAGGTAGTTCATGCATTCTCTATCACTTTCATAGACACTTTTGTGTTATTAATGTCAAATGATATAAACATGTTTTCTAAGCCTGGCTGCATTTCTGACTTTCAGTCGCCATCATCTTATTAGCAGTCTTCAGGTCTTTTTTTTTTTTTTTCCCCAATTTTTCATTGACAAAGAAAAGCAGGAAAGTTTCCTTCTCATATCTTAAAGGTGCTTTTAATCTGTGTCTACCCACCCGGTGATGTGTGCATGGCTGGCTCTGCAGGTGGGTCTTTATCTAACCCTTTTTTATGCCTCCCTGAGTCACAGTGTGCTTTTACCACTTTTCTTCTTTTGGGTAATCACGTTTGCTTTCACTCCTTAGCTAGCACAAACTAACATTTCTATAACCCAGTTTCTTTAACTTAATGTATTTGCTTCATTGTTTCTTTCTGTCTGTACCAGTATCTTTTTTTTTCTTTTTTGCCCTTTTCTCCAGCTACCTTATTAATTTCATTCTCTGTGGTTTTTGTTTGTTTGTTTGTTTGTTTGTTTGTCTCCCTTCCTTTAGACTTCTGTAGCTATGACTTACTGAAGGCAGAAAGGGATGAAGAAATACACACACTGCTTCTCTGTCTATCCTCATTTTTCTCAGCAGTAACTCAACCTTCTTGGAGAGGAAACCCAAATTTTGTGAATTCAGATGTACTCAGCTCCCCTGGATTTCTGAAAGGAGCCAGAACCACAGTAGGCTTCATCTGCCAGTTTCTCCACACACTACAAGGTTGCATCCAAGCACCTTATTCTTTTCATGGCTCCCTTTTTTTCTTCAATGGATTAGTTTGCAAAGAGAAAGATTCCTTGGGCTATAAATAACGGTGTCAAAGTCAAAATCTTTCTCTTTATTATAACCCAATTCTCCAGTTTCAGGATTCAAATCTGCTGTATCCGAAGATCTTATGCATACAATTTTTAAAAGATCTCAACATCTGAAATTTGAGCAACATTCTCAGGTGAGCTTTGTTGTCATTGAGGCATTAAAAAAAGCAAATTAAGATCAAACCGAACATCCTGGTAAACTCAGGCTACAGATTTAGAGAAAGTTCTTTAAAAAGCTGATCTACTTTTTAGCTACTAAACATCTGCCCATCCTCTGTGGAAGTTCTCTCAAGTATCAGTATCCTCAGTATTTAGGGCCAGAAGGACACCATTAGAAGTCAAAGAACTCCATCTATTCATCCTGTATTGAGCCTCCTAATTTGAATTTTACTAAAACATATTTTCCAGTAAGTTGTAGATTTGAATACATGAAAAATTACAGAATTTTCTGTCTCTTTTTTTTTTTTTTTTGGTCTTTTTTTGTTTTGATTTGGATAAAAGTGGATTTAAAATAGTTTGTATTTACATAAACCAATATATCCAGTACTTCAGTGAAAACAGGACAGGAAAAAGCCAAATTACACCACAGCAACCCACCACCATGAGACTATATATAACAGTGAAGCACAAATGAACAAATCCACATAAATACTCAATAGTTTCCTTAAGCAGTGATTTCTGAGTGCTCATTATATCTGATTCTAGTGAAACAGGGATGCAAACAGTTTGTGCTCCTATCAAGCTGAAATTAATGGCCCCTCTTCACAAACTTGAAATTGCATGAAGAAATATTATTATGTCAAATATTCACATTGCCACTTTCTTCATAAATTAAAATGGTTAAATCAGCAGTACTTCCTTTGCCATTAAGATGGTGGAGTGTGTTCTTCCTGGACCTAATTATCCATTTTCTAAGTAATTATCTGTTCTGCCGTTTCTATAATTTAGACAAGTTTTTGTGTTAAAAAAGAATAGGTCTTTTTGATATTTTGATACAGTCCCACACAACATCCTTTACTCTAAATTGGAGAGTCAGGGATTTGATGGGTGGACTGTTCAGTGGGTAAGGAAATGGCTAGGTGGCCACATCCAAAGAGTTGCGGCCAATGGCTCAATGTCTAGGTGGAGACCAGTGAGGAGTAGTGTCCCTCAGGAGTCTATACGGGGACCAGTAATGTTTAATATCTTCACCGGTGTCATGGACAGTGGGATTGAGTGCACTCTCAGCAAGTCTGTGGATGACACCAAGCTGTGTGGTGCGGTCGACACACTGGAGGGAAGGGATACCATCCAGAGGGACCTTGGCAGGCTTGACAGGTGAGCCCATGTGAACCTCATGAAGGTCAACAAGGCCAAGTGCAAGGTGCTGGACCTGGGTCGGGGCAATTCCCGGTATCAGTACAGACTGGGGGATGAATGGGTTGAGAGCAGCCCCGTGGAGGAGGGCTTGGGGGTACTGGTGGATGAAAAACTCAACATGAGCCAGTAATGTGCGCTTGCAGCCCAGAAAGCCAACTGTATCCTGGGCTGCAGAAAAAGAATTGTGGCTAGCAGGTCGAGGGAGGTGATTCTCCCACTCTACTCTGACCTTGTGAGACCCCACTTGGAGTAATGCGTTCAACTCTGGGTCCCCCAGCAAAAGAGAGACATGAATCTATTAGATCATGTCCAGATGAGGGCCACAAAAATCATCAGAGACCTGGAGCACCTCTTCTGTGAAGACAGGCTGATAGAGTTGGGGTTATTTAGCCTAGAGAAGAGAAGGCTCTCAGGAGACCTTATTGCAGCCTACAGGAAAGACAGGGAGGGTCTCTTTGTCAGGGAGTGTAGTGATAGGACAAGGGATAATGGCTTTAAACTAAAAAAGGGTAGATTTAGATTAGATATAAGGAAGAAAATCTTTATTATGAGGGTGGTTAGATACTGAAACAGTTTGCCCAAAGAAATTGTGGATGACTCCTTCCTAGATGTGTTCAAGGCCAGGCTGCATGGGGCTTTCAGCAACCTGATGTAGTAGAAGGTGTTCCTGCCATGGGCAGGGAAGTTGGAACAAGATGATCTTTAAGGTCCCCTATGATTCTATGATTTTCTATTCCCCTATGAGTCTATGAGTTTATGATTCTATATTTAACCCCATCGCCTCCTTGAAATCTAATGGAGACATTAAAGAGAAGAAGATCATCTAAGAATGACCCTGTGGTTTGCTGATGATTTATAGAGGTAAAGATTTTACACCAAATTCACACTGCCAGCTATGCGAGTGGCATGGATCCTGGGCAAAGCTCAGTCTTAAAAATCTTCAGTGAGGTAATGTAAAAGGTGGATAAATTATTATAAGATGTAAGCTGATATAACTTTAAGCATGAGCTGAGCAAGCTCCTGAAGAACACCAGCATACTCTGCTTAAAGTTCTTCTGCTTCCCTGCTACTTTGAGCCTCTCCCAGTACAGCAGGAGCCAAAAACTGACTGTTCAAGTAAAGGCATCTATGTCTGGGCTCTTGCAGGTTAAAAGGTTTTTCTCTTAGTGAACTACAGTGTTTCAGAACAGTGAAGAAGTCAGCTAATAGCAGTCTGACTGAAGCCCCCAAGCAGGATAGTGACTGGGTCCTTTCAAATATTTGGTCCAGCCCCGTTAGACACTCAGGTAAAAAGGTTTGGGTAGGTTTTTTTGTTTTGTTTTGTTTTGTTTCAGTTTGGTTTGGTTTTGATTTTTGGTTTCTTTTTTTATTATTATTATTATTATTTTTTATTTTTCATTTGTTTGTTTTTGGTTTTGTTTGATATTACACTGAGTAATGCAGTAATACTTTTGGGATGGAATTCACTTTCTCTATCCCTTGCCATCCCAGTGCTAATAACAGCTCAGGACCTACAGGAGACCCACATCCTTCTGAATGAGTTGCTAGAGGTCAGGCAAAATATCCTAGAACAGTTAAAATAGCACTAAATACCTAAGATTAGGTGGAGTTCAAGAAGCATTTGGACAACACTCTCAGACATAAGGTCTGATTTTTGGGTGGTCCTGTGTGGAGCTAGGAGTTGGACTTGATGATTGTTGTGAGTCCCTTCCAACTCAGGATATTCTATGATTCTGTGATTCTATGACCTACATTAACCATCTGAGTCAGACCCTAAGAGTTCATACATTACAGAGACATTATGAGAAGTGAAAATCAGATATACTTAGATAACTATAATTAAACTTAATGTTTGTTGAAAGAAAAGAAGAGAAAATATTTTACCAAAGACAGAAAGAAACAAATAATCTGTAACCTGGTGAGTGGTATATTTACATGGGTAAGCAGAGATTTGTGAGCTGGGGTTCATCACCTCCACACTCAGACAGCTGTGTGCAGGGGCCTGTCTTTGACCTAGATGTAAAGGAGCTGATTAAGGTCAGCGACAGCTTAGTGGCTCAACAGTAGAAGAGGAGATTTGGGTCTCCTTTCTCTGGAGTTGCCCTCTCATTAGATTAAAGGACACAAAAGATGCTTTTCCAACACACCTTCATGGAAGTGCCCTAGTAAAACTTGCCAGAAGAAACTGAAACACTCTGCTAGAACAGAACGGGGTACTCTGAAAAGACCCTTTTTGTTGAAGAAATAAAAATCTCCTACTTTATTTTTTTTCATCAAAAAGTTGTTTGAAGTACCCAGTGTTGGCAAAGCTTTAGCTTTTGGAAACCATGAAATTAGTAGACCACTGGAGGAAGTTGCTGACAAAAAAAGGCCCAGATGCTCATGCAAGTTACATATCAGGTTATTTTTCCTCTGGGGAAAAAAAAAAAAAATCAAGATCTTACATTTTTGCCTTTTATATTTTTGGCCACCATAGCCATTTTCTGTTCAAACAGGTAACATAGCAGTGAAATATATAAATGTAAGTTTTAAGAAGCCTTTCTACAGAGGATTTTAGTGGCATCCTCACTGTCTTCAAAATGCTTCTTGGCATACAATTTTTCAGGTTTTCACAAACTCGAAAAAGATTCTCTGTTCATTGTTTCAGTGTTCCTGGGCCTCTGTTTTATATACAGCTGTCAAAACACATTAGGAGCCAAGCTTTCTGTATGATACAGTTTTTTCTGGTGAGCCAATTTTTTAGCCAAAATAGCCCATGGAATGTAAAAATGCATTCAGCTAAAATCTTTCTTCAGTAGTGTGGGATATATGCGAACTAAGCTACAGAGTTTTGTTTGTTTGTTTTGCATTAATTCAATCTGCAAATCAGTCTAATCTTTAAGCTGATTAAACAAGAAATTTGTAAGAAAAATAATAATAAAAAAAAAGCAGCCAGTTAGATTTTTTCTTTAGCAGATATTACTTACTTACACTAAGGAAGCAAAGGAATCCTATCTACAGTTCAGTGCAGCTCAACATGAGATAAAGCCCTTCCCGAAGTTATGTCCTCCTTCTTTCACCAATGCAGCAAACTTAATTTCTTTCTTGGAAATATGACCCACCAAAGGAGGAAGTAGAACTGAAGTTAACCTTTTATTGACTAAGGGACAGAAACAGCTATTGAAACTTGCTCTTTGTTTCCCCTGCCACAATAGCTGAAGTTGTGATAGAAAAAGGAAAAGAAAAAAAAAGAAAAAGAAAAAGAAAAAGAAGAAAAAAAGAGAAAGAAGAAAAGAATTATTCTTGATTGTCTGTGTGCCTGATTTTTACAAAGCTCTTGTTTATAGGTGAAGGTAGAGCTCTCAGCTTTTACCTTCTGTTCTGAAATGGTCATTTGTGACATTTATTTGTAAATATGATAGTGGAGGTCAGAATCTCAAAAAGGTAAAGCATTGATACATGATAATATATTCTGCATTCATTAATTTACCTCAAGGATTTTAAAACACTTTGCAAGTTACATACGAGACAGAATATTTTTCCTTCCAGGATAGCCTGCAGCACAATCCAGGTGTAGAACCTGAAAACTGTTAAAAATGCATAGCAAGACTATCCAGCAATCGAGGGATGAAAATAAAAAATAGATTTTCCACATTGCTGTAGGAACAGAATTTGAACTGGAACTACAGAAACCCCAACTGCAATGGCAATGAAATGTGAGGAAGAATTTTTAATAATTTCTTAACTAACCATTTTAAATTTATCTGTCCTGGCCTTGTTTGCCCATTGACCAGTATTATTTGGTCAGTACTCTGCAGTCTGTTCCTCAGACCTGTTAACTAAGCAGTGTCACAAAAGTGTAACTGGATGGGACCAAAGATCCATCAGTCTGATGGTGACTGGCAGTGGGTGTTTAATGGTGAGTAAAAGGGTAAAGAAAATATTAAGTTACGACCCTTATAGTTTCTGGTAAGGATTAGCTTAGGGATTTCTTGAGCTGGAAGCTGATTCAGTCTTTGGTAGCCTTAGATA
Source organism: Chauna torquata (assembly GCA_013399475.1). NCBI lineage: Eukaryota > Metazoa > Chordata > Aves > Anseriformes > Anhimidae > Chauna > Chauna torquata. The sequence goes on from VXAL01006200.1 coordinate 83,913, forward strand.
AATGTATTCCCTTTTTTTGTTTGTTTGTTTTTGTTAATTCGTGTTCTTTCACAGTCCCCAATACCCAGTTCTAATGAGTTGCACCATTGAAACATGTAGTGTAAGAAAAATCACTTCGTTTTTTTTCTAGTTTTTAATGCGTTTACTGACAATTTCTTTTGGTGTTCCTTGTCCTGGTATTATAAATGCAGTAAATAAATATTCTTTTTTTTTCTTTTTTTTTTTTCCTTTCTCCAACTCTCCTCTCTCCCTTCCTAGAATGTCCGTGTTTTTATACTGACCAGAAATGGAGCATTATCTTAGATGACTTCTGAAATGCTTTCTTTTCTGTAAAAAATGAAAATGGGGAAATGTACAGAGAGCTTTCAATAAATCAAGAAGTAGCTAGAACAATAGATAGCCTTCTCAGTGGGCATTAGCCATTATTTCTCTCTGGTCATTAGCATGGGAGAGCTGACTGTGCATGAATTCATACAGAAGAATTAATGGGCCACATCTGAAAAGATAATAGCTGAGCTATTAAAGCCAAAAAAGAACCTAAGGGAAGATCAGGGAATGCTGAAGAAAGATTAGATACAAAAATACTGCACCAGGGACTTTGTATATAAATATATATTCGTATCAGTGTGACAGACAATGTGGTTGGAAATATCTCCTTCCATTAGATCACTCAGTTTCAGAATTTCAGAGCATTTGTGTGCAAAAACCACATCAGCATCGAACTACCAGGTCTGTTCGTGCCTCCACCAAAGCAGAGGGTGCCCCTCAGTAGCCTACAGCAGCACTATGTGATGAAAAGAACAGTTCTGCCAGGACTTAGTGAAAAGTCAAATGTAAGGAGGCCACTGTAAAAAAATAATAAGAAAATAAAATATAAAAACTAAGGAGAATCCTGAGACAATTATACTAAACTGTCTAATGCTCAAGTGAGCATGTTTTCACTTCTCATGAAAGGTGAATCAGGTGGCCAATAAACCCTTTTTTTTATTTTTTTTTTTTTTTTTTTTTTTTTTTTTTGAGTTAAAGAGAGGAAATGAAAACAAGGTAGATAAACAGTCAAAAAGCCTGTTTATGTAACTAACTCTTAAAGTAAAATTACAGTAGCAATCCACTAGGTCGACTGGCTGCTTTCTCTTTCCTGTAGTAGCTTTCATTCGTTATTTTAAACATTAAAGTCTTGCTGGTCACAAGAGCCCCGCTGAAGCTGAACTGACCTTTTCATGTCTGACTGTACAAGCTGTGCCTTGCCTTGCTGTCTCACCACGACTGAGGTTTTGTACCAGTACTTTCCTCTAGCCGCTCCCCTCTCTAATAGGTGCTTTAGCTAACTTAAGAGCTTTGCAGTGTTTTTGCACCGTATTGGAAACTAAGCACAGATGATCTATATCTCCTCTTGTCCCTGCTCTCAAGGGACACCTCGAAAAAAGATCACCTTCTTCTATCTCTAGTACTACACATAAGACCCTTATATAAAAAACTTGCTTTCCTTCTTTCTTTTTTTCTAGGCTGTAGTCTTTGCCCTCTGTGCTGGAAATAATTGTTTGAGACAGCAGTAACTGTTCACTCCCTCCTGGATGTGTTTGACAGTGTTTATTGGCTTGGACTTCTGTACCCTACTATAAATACAAATGTTCTCTACTTTATAACATAACTGTTCTGTGTTTTTATTTCTTTTTTTCTTTTTTAGAAATAATTGTTAAAAGTAATAATACAACATGTGAAAAAATATTCTTTGAGTGTGCCCTTTTCTTTTTTATTTATCTACCCGTTTCTCCACCAGCTGTCCACAGAGCTTCCCTTCTCCAGTGGTCTTGAGGTGAAGAAATAGGAAGAGAGGCAACACTCTCATGGTGGCCCTTTACTGTCAGGTTTACTTGGACAAGACAGGCAGACAGCAACACAACACCTTGGTGAAGTATATCAAATTTCCAACACATTTTGTGCCCTAAAAATTTTAAGGAGAGCTGAAATATCTGCCTCAGATACAAAGTTCCCAGAAAGCACACAGACAGTACAGCAGTGAGGGTGTGATTTGAGAATCCAAACATAGCAGACATTACTGATGTGTTAAGGTAGGCATGTTCACAGTTAAACCAAGACAGTTTTTCCTTCAGACCTAGGTGTAAAGGAAGGAAACTATTTCCCTATCAAAACAGTAGACAAATATTAGCATCTCATATAGCCTTCTGCAGTCAAAGACAAATGCTTCCAAGAGGGAAATTCACTGTGTCCTAAAAATGGGGCCCCAAGGTGAGATAAATCAGCTTCCAGAAGAGCTGACTTTTATCTCTGACTTCAGAAATAACCTGGGTGAGGTTTTTTTGGCTGTATGCTTCCCTCATTGACTTTTAAGCTTGTTGACATCTAGCACCACGTCAAATGCTTTGGGGTGTGCAAGAGAAGCACAGGATGTTGGCGGGTGACCTGCAGGACTGATGGAAGACCTCTGCTCTTCTGGACAGGCAGAAGAAGTGTATCCTAGAGCATCTCAAATGATTATAGGTACTTGTGTGTGTGTGTAAATTATTTGATATGCTAATAATACAGAAAACAAATACCACCCTAACTGCAGCATTACAGATGGATAAAAAGACTGGTATTCAATAATATGATGTTTTATATGCAAATATGGATGCAGTATGAGGTTCAATATTCTAATAATGGATTTATTAATTTGATATAAATACAATTTTATTTCAGATTTGTTTACATTTTCATTTATTCCTATGCAAGTGGATGCAGAAATGGAGTAGACTTTTACTTATGTCCTTAATTATACACACTTAACATTTTGAGAAGTGGAGAATTACTGAACACTATGCTCTGAGAGTCTGACCTAAGTATAAACTGCCTGATTTTATACTATGTAAATAGCAGTTTAAACCTGTCTGGGTGACCTTTGTCTGATTCAGTTAAAAAAAAAAAAACAAAACAAAAAAAAAAAACATTTAGACAGATAAGAAAAGATGTACAGTCACTTAAATTCTTCCCTGAAATGAGGTTAGCCCATGGTTATGCATTTTCTTGGTCCTTGGGCTACAGAAGTGGCTTTTAACTCATAGTCATTGGTGTTTATTTTTCATAAGTATTTGGATTTTACAGATAACTCACTAGCAAAAATTATTTTACCTTTGCCATCACGGAAACTACCTCGTGAAGAATTTAAAAAAAAAAAAAAATCCTATAAGCCTGGAAAAAAGGAAAGAATTAATGAAGGCCAGTGGAAGAAAGAAAACACTAAATTATCTCCACAATGTTACAGGCTGTTTTTTATCTTGAAAAGGGGGAATGGGGCTGTGAAGGACAGGCTTAAGACTGCAAAGTTTTCTAGCCTCTACTTTTACTAGCCATAGAAATAGAAAATGTTTCAAGGAATCTTTATAGTTTGCTTTACTAAACTCATTGAACTTTTCATTAACATTTTCTACATGACATAGACTATGACAAGTTATAATAGTAAGTGAAGATTCAGAAATAAATGTTACCTGTTCTTTTTCTTTCCAAATGTGTCCTGCTGTGGAGTTTGCTCTGTCCCAGCTTTATGAAACATAAGCAACGAACTGCTTCTGTTCATTTACTGTTTGTCTGAAAGTTACAACAAGTGACAGAGTCTTGTTATGTGACCTACAGCAAAGCAGTTGGGCTAGATTTTCAAATGATTTTCTCAGCACCCTATGTTCCACCTTTTATATAGTTGTGTTTTTTTTGTTGTTTTGTTTTTGTTTTTAAAAAAGCAAAAGGGTGTGATCTACGAATATAGCATGGATATGTGTGCAATGGAAAGTTGTCTTTTCAGGAAAAAAACTTTAAGAAATTTAATAAATTTGTTTGAAAACAAATTTGGGGGCTTGCTGAAAGGTATAAACTGGATAGAAAGATTTCCAAAACAAGAAAGTAGCTCTTTGTAGAGTTGTATATATTCCCCATGGACTCATTAGTGTCAGTTGGAGAGATCACTAGAGAGGTTATATCTCCCATAGCCCCAATTTTTTGCTTGTTTGTCTTTTTGAAGATGGAAAGTTGTACACCAAGAGTTTTCTAACAATGATACATAGTGGGAAATATACTTCACTGAAGATCATGGTCTATTAAAAGTACAGGTGTAAGGAAAGAAGTATCTTGTCCAAGAGTTTCCGCAACTTCTTTTTGAAGAAAAATCATTCCCTTATATCAGTGTTTTGTGGGGGAAAATAAATAAATAAATAAAAACCAGTCATTTCCAATGGAAAGAAAAATAATTTTGACTTCCCTGCTCCATAACGAACTTTCTTGCTCCATAATTATGTTATTGAGCGCAAATGAAAACCATAGCCATAAATTCTGTATGCCTACAGAAAACTTGGAATTAGCTGGGCAACTGAAGTGCAGAAATCCCTGCATACACCTCTATTGACTATTGTTCTTCCAATCTGCCTGTACACATTTCTTGTCACTTACAATCAAGTCGTACACTTAGCTGAGCTTACAGGGTTGCAGGGGACTGCTGTATGCTTGTGGACGCTGTGGACTAGTATTCTAATTGGAAACACACAAAATAATTTACCAAGTTGTGAAATGTGTACAGTCAAACATATCTGTCCCAATGGTATACTGCAACAATTAATTCATGTATTCCCCTCAATGTGTTCAGAGCTGCTCTGATAAGAGGTGATATGTAACACCTAAGCATTATTCTTTATTTATCAGTCTGTTACCTCAGTTTATTAAATGTGGAGAGAAAACAGAGTGAAAACCTGATTCTCTATGCTTAGCATTGTTCAGTTGGTACTTTAGGCAGCTTTTATATTTCCCTGGATTTATTTGTAGGCACAACAAATTTGTTACTTAGGAAGAGATCAATGGACAAGCTGGAACTAGTCCCCACCTCTAACAGTTGTCAGTGCAGCTGCTTCAGAAGAGAGTGCAAAATTGTTATAGTGAATCTGATTGTATGGTATGATACCTTACAGGACAATTTTGTCTAACCTCAGCAGGTCACACTATACCTTAAAAATGAGATTGGATAGCCCTCACAGTTGCACTCTTGCTGTTGCAGTACCATTGTTATTTGTGTTTATGGTATGTTCCAACTCTATTCTTAAATCTACAAAGCTACCCTGTGGTATTGCCACAACACCTTCCTGTAGCAATGAATTATACTGGTGAGTTATCCAGTTTTCAATGAAAGACATTATTTTTTTTAGCAATTTAAAAAGAATATGCCTTTGAATTAGATTGCATGCTTCTCCCTGAAATTTGGTTTGCTTAATTTTAGTAAGTACAAGGGAGAATCTCAGTGTGTCTTTCTGTAACATCCTTTGTGCACATTCTTCTGCAGGAGCCTCCTAACTCTACGATCACTAAGCTTCTCACACACATCCCTGCTAACACTGGGAAACTCAGCAGCAGGGAGTCCCTCTGATCCTGAGCACAACTTTCTAATTGCCCTGAACCACTGCTCTGCTGAACAATTGAATGAAGACAAACTCCCCAGAGGAACTGGTTTGCAATGCCAAACTCATTTTATCCAAGCCAGATGTGAAATTGGGTCTCCTGGGCTGCAGCTTGAATGCATTAGTTTGGTCTTAAGAGAATCCAATGTTTTTCAGCCACATGGAATATTCTTCAAAGCCATCATTTTGATATACTTTGAATTTTCTCATGATACTTCTTGCTGTTGATTTCACTAAGGCTACTCCACCAGAGATAAGCAGTACCCAAATGCTTGCTTTCCAAGGTCCTATGGCAAACCCATCTAATTTGTCCTTTAAGTAACTTCCTATGTATTTCCTGGTAAGCATGCTTATGTTCTGCATAGCTTGGCACATGCTAAACCTTGCTCTCCTCCGTAGCCCCTGCCACTACATCTTGTATTTCCCCATGCTCCCTTACATGTGACATACAGAGAGGCCACTGCTGTTACAGTTCATCTGTCTAAAGACATATTGCTTGAGTGTCTCATCAAGCAAAATCACTTTAGCAGCATAATGCAGCAATACATTATCAGAGGAATGGTATTTTGATGATGTATTGCTGTGATACATCAGAGAAATGCAAAATGGCAGAAAGGCTTCATATGGTCACCCTTATGAACGTAAAGTAACAGTGCCGTGTCTTCAGCTGGGAGAAATGTGGTGGTCTCAGCTGCTTTTATCAAGAATAACAAAGTGTCTTTTTGTGGTCATCTATATGCATCCATATAGAGACATTCCCTTTTGTACTGTCTCCCTACCCAGTCACATTTGCGTGTTATATTCTATATGACAGTTACTCCAGAGTCTGTGTTTCTTTTACCTACTAAAACTCAGAGCATCCTGCTTGTGAGATTATACTAATTCCTTTGGCAACACGTAGTGAAGATGTAAACAAGGGGACAAACTTCTGGTGATTGCACAGCTAAGCACTGTGGATTTCTGTCTGATGGAGACTGATATTAGTCTTTATATACTGAAAAGTCTGAAATGATGTGGATGCCTGACCAGCTTTAGTAAAACCAAAGTAGGAGTCTGTTTGCCTCCTTCTTGCATGTCAGGTCTGGCTTGTTGCTTCCAGAGGAATGGTGGGAAAAGTAGAGGAGGTAGTTGTTTTCTGCATCCAGCAGGGACTGGCTGTCTCTGCTGAAGAGACCTTACTTCTCCGTCATTCTCCCTCTGTGGTCTCCCTGTGGGTGCTCCACCTCACCCTCCTCACACTCTTCTCTCTGCCACTTCTAATCCCATGGTATACATGGTACCGTCCTCACCCTCAACAAAACTATATCCCATTAAACACCCACTTTCTGAATAGCTAAGTTGGCTCTGCGAGACTCCCTGGAATATCAGAGGACCAGATCAATCACTCCAGGTGTCCTCTCCAGTTCTGTGTTCACATGGCTGCAGGCAGAAAGAGAGAGAGAGGTTCCTGTAACTGCAAAATAAGTCTTTGGACTTAATACCAGTGTTGTTCATTCTTGAAGATTAAAAAGTCATAATAAAATAAAAATAAAAATAAAAATAAGAACAGCTAATTTTCAAAGTTGATTTTTAACTCACTGTGTTTTTCAAAATTTTTTCTTTCCTATATGAGTGTGGAGTTTGGCTGTAGGACAGTTTCTCTAGTGACAATAGCAAAGTCACTGACGGAAGCAACAAGCGTAAGTTCCTCTTCTATTGCTAGATTGCAGATCTCTCATTTCTACAGGCAGTTTTGGCACTCAGACTGCCATACTGAACCCCTTGCTTAGCACAAAATAACGCTTTATATGAAACAAGAGGCATGAATCATTGCATTATAAAAATAGTCTCCTCACCAAAAAGTCCACACTAAGTAGGTTTCCTTGTAGTCAGATTGCAAAGCAGGAGGAAAAGGTATTCTGACTCATAGAGTGGAACCAAAATCAGCCCTGTTTTTCTACTAATATTTGAAAATTGTTATCCAATTATTCCCTACTGCTTTTCATTATCAGAAATGATCTCTCTGTCACTTTGCCCTTACAATGCCTGCTTTGAGTTATCTTTACATGATGTAACTCCAACATATTCCCACTGAAGTGAGTGGAGGTACACTGAAGTACAACCAAGGGGAGATAAGAACTAGACCTATCATTGGTTCACTCCAGGTAATTTTAGAAAGGCTCCAATGATTAAAATATTCTGTTTCATTTATGCACAGATACCTATTCAAAGCTTATTACAAGATAACTGTTGAATCTGTTTAACCAGCTTCCATGACAACAGAAGGTACACTTTGATGTACTTCTTTCTTTGATGTTCAAAAAGATCACACAGAATCACAGAATCACACAGAATCACAGAACCACAAGGTTGGAAAGGACCTTCAAGATCATCTAGTCCAACCGTCATCCAATCACCAAGACTACCCACTAAGCTACTAAACCATGTCTTGTAGCACCTTGTCCAGGCGCTTCTTAAAAACCGCAAGGGTCGGTGACTCCACCGCCTCCCTGGTCAGGCCGTTCCAGTGCTTGACCANCATAAGACTTGTGTTCCATACCCCTCACCAGTTTTTGTTGCCCTTCTCTGGACATGTTCCAGAGCATCGATGTCTTTCTTGTAGTGAGGGGCCCAAAACTGAACACAGTACTCGAGGTGCGGCCTCACCAAAGCTGAGTACAGGGGGATGACCACCTCCCTGCTCCTGCTGGCCACACTGTTTCTAATACAGGCCAGGATGCCATTGGCCTTCTTGGCCACCTGAGCACACTGCCGGCTCATGTTCAGCCTAGCATCTATCAACACTCCCAGGTCCCTTTCCTCATCACTGTCTTCTAGCCACTCTGCCCCAAGCCTGTAGCGTTGCATGGGGTTATTGTGGCCAAAGTGCAGGACCCGGCACTTGGCCTTGTTAAACCTCATCCCGTTCACCTCAGCCCAGCAGTCCGATGACTTTTTTTAAAGATGACCTTTACCATCTTATAAGACACCATGATCAGATTTCAACAAGCTTTGTATTCGTGCAAAATCCCACAGCTGATACCCTTTCAATTGGGTACCTTTCCTGCACATTAAAAAACAGTTACTTTTGCAGTGCTTATACAAACAGGTGTGAATGATAATAGCATAAATACAAATACAGTATCAGGCAATCTGCTGTTTTCAGAGCTTTGTTTCTCTTCACATTTGTGAAAATCCCAGCACATCTTCTTCCAAGGCCTGTTAAATCAGATCCTCTGCTGATGTAGATTGGTCTTACTCTATTGACTTCAATGGGGCTATGCCAATATACACTGGCAGAGTGTCCTCCATCATGTTTACGTCTATAATTAATTCCAACTATTACTTTTTCACTCTCATATATTACTTTTCCAGTGCGTAAGGTCAAGAGAACACCCTCTATTTAATATATTACAGGTAATAATAAACAAGCAAATAAGAAAAATTGTACTTCCTAAACAATGAGAAGAGATTATAATCAACTAGTGGATTATGAAGATGTTTAAATCCATCATTTGAGATGCTAGCAAAACAGCAAGTTCAAAAGATGAGTACATTTACTGGAGTTTAAGTATTCTGCTATCATGAATCACCAAGTTTAAATATTGCAGCTCAAAACCCTTTTTAGCCTGTTCCTAAGACATATTCATCATTTTTTAACTGCACTTTTTCATTTCTTATGGAATGGATTAGCCTGGAAAAAGATCTCTCCTTTCTAATTATAGGTATCTATCTAAAAGCAAATAGCAGCAGAAAAATGTTGGTTATCTGTTAACAAGTTCCTCTTAGAAGGTTACATTTGCTTAAAGATAGACTTGTTTATCTAGTGTATACTGTCCTTTCCACTGGCAGAGAAAAATCAATTTGGAACAAGTTGTAGCTGATAATGTTTAGAGCAGTATCATCACTAACATTTGCTTGAGAGAGGTTATTATGGTAGGGTATGAAGCTGAATTTGGGTGGGTGGGACTGCTGCACCTTCAGAAGCTGAGCACCCAGCTGGTCCACTCCTGTCCCACTCTGGGCAAACACTGAATTTCATTGTCAGAGGTGGGTCAGTGGTCTTGCCATACTGGAGTTCTCATTAGTCTTCTTAAAAGGAAGAGTAAATATGTAGGAGAGTGTCTCCAGCTGGGTTACCCAATAAGCACAAACATTTGCTCCCTTGAAGCTCTAATCTGCTACCTCAGCCTTCAGAGCACCTCAGAAACACTGGGCAGGAGTAACCAGAGACATTAGTCAGACTTTGAATTTGCTATGTTTGTTCCCAAAATGTCATTAATGGCCATTGTAATTCAAGCAAGTATATCTGTATTTTTGATTTATTTGTACTTAATGTAATATCACATTACCTGTCAAGAGCGCAACATAATACTTCATCGTAAATGGATCGGCAAGAAAAATGTTTTTACAATGTCATGAATTGTTGATGGCTTCCTCTGCCAAAGCTGACATCTGGAAGTTTAATATAGCAGTATGTTACTAACAGTGTTTGCACTCCATAATGACCTTTTTTCAATTCTAGAATCAGTAGGCCATACTAAGATCAGCCACATCATAGTGCCCAAGGGAAAAAATCCTAATTTGAAGAGAAAGCAATGAATTTAGGATGGCTGTAGTTGCCTGTACAAAGATCCCTGATATTCTGTTTTACTTTTTAAATGTTTGGATGATGTCATCTTGGTTGGCAGAAACAGCAATAACATGGAGGAAGATACATTGTCCAAATATACACTCAATAACACGTGCTACACTGGAGTGGACAGGTAAAACACACTGAGCTGCATATACTATGTGACCGAACATGTGCAAATTCTCAGATAAACAAAAGACTGGTATCCTCCCTTCCCATTTCAATAGATGCATTATAAAGAGAATCAAAGCTTAAGGAGCAGATCTCATCAGCTGTTGCTGAAGAAAATCAGTTTCTAAAAACAATATATTGAACTGGCTGGCAGCATCCAACCATTCGATCAGATCTTAACTGTGGATAAAATTCATCTGGTTAAGAATATGTGCCTACAGAATATCCACCTGTCTATACTTGACTCACTTCTGGTTTCCTTTACAATCAAAGGAGATCAAAACATCTTGGTTACTGGGTGCAATTATTCCCATTTTTAGCACTAGAAAAAGTTCAAGTTCTCCAAATGATAGGGTAGAGTTGTTACCCTAATTTTTACAAATGAGAACTGGCTATAGAGACCACAAGATGTGTTCACAATTACAGAGTTTTCACGTAGTTCAGAATAGACTTCTTTCTGAAGTCTAATTCAGCACCCACTGACAAGGCTAGCTTGCCAGACAGGGAAGATTCATCTACTTGCTGAAGGGCTGGATACTGAACACAGCAGAATGAAGTATCCTGGCTGAGCAAATATATATTCTGGTGTTTTCAATGGCTTCCAAAAACTTTTGTGTATCCACCTGAATTTAACTTTTAAGAAAACAAGCCAAAAGAAATATTTTGTCTTTGCATTGTTTTTTCTTCTAAAGTATGTTTAAAAAGAAAAAAAAATTTCTGACAGCAGCTATACATTCATCCTAGTTTGTCTTAAAAGATCACTTCTTCCCTGAACCAGGAGAATTAAATGCATAAACCCTTTCATAGCAAGATATGCTGGAGATTAAAGAAATAACTATCTTTCATAATTCACATGTAACAGGGGTGAAAAATAATCTGTTATTATCTAGAGCAAAGAAAGTAATTTATACCCACACATGAATACTTAATCATTAGACCAAGTGATGCTGCCCATATTAATACAGACAACATAAATCAGTCTTCAAATCCACTACATCCCTTAACATAAAAGAAAGATAAATCAGCTGTTTGCCACTGTAAAAAAGATCTCCTATAAGAAAAATTACACAGTGACTACCCCCCAAAGTAGCACAGGAACAATATTAGAAGTGAGAGTCAATTTGATTACCATAAGACAAATTAATTATAAGAGTTTTCCTGATACCCACTGGTCTGACACAACAATGGGACGAAGGTCACATTTCTTTGTTTTGAGAGGGGGTTGGTATTGTTTTGGATGTCTTTTATAAAACAAAATGTCCTGGAGCTAGTGTGACAAAACATTATTTTCGGAGGTCTCACAGTGCCATTCAGTGCTATTGTTCATGAGGTAACTCACCAGCATCAATCAGAGTAAAGGGCCTCCAGGGGCCTTAAAGACAAAACCAGCTGAAAGATGCTTTATGCTGGCACACACTGGCAAATGTGCAGGCTCTTTCAAGAAATAGCAATGTTCAAAAATGCACTATAATTAAGCAAATTATTAGATAATTGTTAGAGATGATAGCTACCTCATACACCAGTAGACAGCCTCAGTGAAATGATGGATTCAGCAGCCACACAGGACATGAATGTGAATGGTGTTGTTTGTTTTCTTTTTTTCTTTTCTTTTCTTTTTTTTTTTTTTTTAAATCCATGTTCATAGTATTCCCCATTACTGGATAGGGGGATCAGGAATCCACAGGAAAAAGAGATTTTATAGAATTGTCCTGCTTTGCCCCAGCTGTGAGTCATGCATCAGGAATAATAATGTCTTGGAAACATTATTCTTGACATGCTTGTGTACCCAAATGAAATCATATCTTGGTACCTACAGTTCATGCTCCCAAGTAGTCAGAATAATTGTTATATATTCTTGTTGTATTTGTTCTTTAATTTGAACTTCAGGCTGCCAGGGACAGACTGCAAGCTTCCCAGACACCTCTTCCAGATACAGACTGTGAGCCTCCATGCATGCCTTAGCTATTTATATATACACAGAGTCTATTATAGCCTGTGGCAAAATACAATACTTTTTTTTTTCCTCCTCTGTGTTCTATGCCAGGTGTAGTCCAAACAGACTGGCAAGTATAACTTCAGTGATCAGTGACTGTCTAATGCTTAATTTCAATCACGTCAGATGCTTGTAATTTTCAGTGACCTGATCCAGCCATATTAGTAGGAGGTTTGGCCCTGATTATGATGGTGCACAGACAGACACACGCACAGAAGCATACCGAAAGATTAGGTGAAACATAAATCAATTGCATGTTCTGTCTCATTTAAAAAATGAATACATAAAGTTAACCTTAGTGGAAGGAGATGGACTGATCTCTAGAAAGTGAATAGAATTACCACATTTCTAGTGAAGGCTGTCGTGTAACTAACATACAAATGCAACAATAACAGTGCACAGCTTACCTCATATTATGTTAATATACCTTAATCTCAATGAAGGGGGATGAAAGTTTATGGGACTGGGAAATACTTGGTGCATATCCACTCACTACTCTGCTAAGAGCCACAGATAGGATACT
>VXAL01006201.1:0-25574 GCA_013399475.1 Chauna torquata
AGCACTCATAGGTGCATCCCATCCAGGGCCTTGGATTGGTGGGTATCAAATTTGCCTAAGTGATCTCTAACCCAGTACTCCTCAACCAAGAGAAAATCTGCCTTTCTCCAGACTTTCTCTCTTGTCTCCAGGGTTTGGGATTCCTGAGGGCTGGCCTTAGCAGTAAAGACTGAAGCAAAGAAGGCATTCAGTACCTCTGCCTTCTCTGTATCCTTCATCACAAGGGCACCCACCTCCTTTAGTAGTGCTCCCACCTTTTCCCCAGTCTTTCTTTTTCTACTGATGTATTTGAAGAAGCCCTTCTTGTTGTCCTTGACATCCCTTGCCAGATTTAATTGCAAATTGGCCTTAGCCTTCCTAGTTGAATACTCTGACAACATTCCTATATTATTCCCAAGTGGCCTGTCCACATTCTGTATACTTACTTCTTCTGTTTGAGTTTTGCCAGGAGCTCCTTGCTCATCCATGCAGGTCTCCTGCCCCCTTTGCGTGACTTCTTACTCATAGGGATGCACTGATCATGAGCTTGGAGGAAATGATACTTGAATATTAAGGAGCTCTGTTGGACCCGTCTGCCTTCTAGGGCCCTAACCCACGGGATTCCTCCAGGTAGGTCCCTGAAGAGGCCAAAATTTGCTCTCCAGGGTTGCAGTCCTACTTATTGCCCTGCTTCTTCCATGGAGGATCCTGAACAATTCCTAATAAATGTTCTTTTCAAGTGTTCACTTATAGAAATTCTTATGTAAAAATATGTTGCGGTTTAACCTGGCAGGCAGCTGAACACCACAGCCATTTGCTCACTCCACCCCCACAGTGGAATAGGTGAAAAAATTGAAAATTGAAAGAACTCTTGGGTTGAGATAACGACAGCTCAATTAAAAAAAAAAAAAAAAAGAGGAAAAAAAAAAAACAAAAACAACAAAAAGAATAAACAAAGCAAGTGATGTGCAGTGCAATTGCTCACCACCAGCCGACTGTTGCCCAGCTTGTCTCCAAGCAATGGTGCCCCCCACCCCCCACCCACCAGCCAACTCTACCCCATTTTATTGTTCAGCATGACATCATATAGTATGGAATAGCCCTTTGGCCAGTTTGGGTCAGCTGTCTTGGCTGTGTTCCCTTCCAGCTTCTTGTGCACCCCCAGCCATGCATACCACCCTCATACTGCTGGCAGGGCAGTATGAGAAGCTGAAAAGTCCTTAGTGCAAGCACTGTTCAGTATCAACTAAAACATAAGTGTGTTATTAGCATTATTGTTATACTAAATCCAAAACATGGCACCAAACCAGCTACTGGGAAGAAAATTAACTCTATCCCAGCCGAAACCAGGATAAAAAATAATCCAAAATTACCAGTGAAACACAAATCACGCTGTATTTTGTTCCACATTTTGTTCCATATTTTGAATATGCCCTTAAAACGGTATCTTTGCTACACCATGCCCTCAAACTCTCGGTGTGTACACAATGTGAAACAAAATAAATTTAGGGAAAACATTCTGCTCCCCTGACTACAGTCACTTGAAGTTTTACCCAGCTCTGAGGTACAGGAATGCTCTCATCCCTTCTTTCTTCAAATGCACAAGATCTACAGGTTTTTGCCTAAGATTCTGCTACTTGCCATGTTTCTGTTCTTTCTTTTCTACGGACTTATGTTCAGTTGAATTTCCCAGGCATAAAGATTGCGTGCACAACTGTGTTAAATCAGAATAGCTGGTGCATGTCAAAGTTTCGTTCTTCATTTTAAGTTAATCACTCAGATAAATGTAGAACAACAGCGGCAAAGCTTACATAAACAAAAGAAATGTCTCCAATGCATATTTTTGAATAGGCTATGTCAGTCTTTTTATTGTATCTATCTTTACCATGTGGACCTGGGCATAGTGATTACATTTAATAGATCGTTTTAGAACTGCTCTTTCTTTCAAGTTCTACTTGAAAAAAATATACCCATTAGGAAAAACAGTTGCTAAAATGGACTATATACAGTTTTTGTATATTTTTGTTTTAGACAATCTGAAATTCGACAGTTGTAATAGTGATGAACAAGAAAAAAAGTAGCAGTGATTTGCAAAAATACAACTCTGCATTGTCTTCCAAATGTGAAGATTTCAATAGATTAACATATTGAGTGAGTGGAAAGACCTGACATGAATTAGTCATTTTCTCTATGTGTGAAATTTAACAAACCTTAAATGGCTTGTGCTGGATATAAGAAAAACAGAAAAATGACCTTTATCTTTGTCACCACTGCAAATCATGTTGTTCCACTGTTCCAGTGATGCATAGAGGTGGAAATAACGGAGATGAGTACAATAGACTTTTCCATAGACTGAGTTTTCCAGGTCATTTAATTCTCTCTAGTGTCTTCAGAACCTTTCCAACAGAGCTAATGATAACAGATTGCTACATTATCCTGTTCGTGGTGACCTGTTTGGGTAGATGCCAGAAATTCTACTCACTCAAAACTACGGGTGAAAAAAAGTGTTTACTGAATTCACTTCTAATGGTTATTATAGTGCATTCAGGGCAAATAAAATAATACATTGCATTATTGAGCACTTCATGTGTTAAGTAATGATCCTGTTATTTTGAAAATGGATACTTTAGATTTGGGTCTGGATCTAGATCTGCAGCTCTGCTACAGCTGGTTCTGAATTATCCTTGCAGAATCTGGCATGCTGCCAGTTCACATTGCATAGGGTTAGTATTCCCAATCTAACAAGGTTGGTTTTGCAGCATATAGACAGTTAAAGGTATCCACTCTCTCTCATTGCTTAAAAAGAAAAACCTGTGGCTCAGAGGGTGATGAATGTAGCTTTTACCTGGGAATTGTGATTGCTTTTGGGGTACATCAGCTTAGAAAAGTGCAAAGGAGAAAGTCTCACTACCTATTCATATGGTCATGTTCAGTCTCGGACACTCATGATTTTAGGTTTTACCCTCAATTTGTTGTATCTGAAGCTCTAGCATGATCTTCTGACAACCAGGAAACTTGAAATAGCACCATGTGATTTTTTTTCCATGAAAAAATGAGCCTGTGTGTAGTTAGTACGTTTAATTAAATATACAGAAATATTGGATTTTCCCATTAACCGCTTCAATACCCAGTGTTTCTCCATTCCAATCAGAACAAAATAATTTTGTGAAAAAAAGGTCTTCCTGGTAGTTCTGCTTTCAAGATACCTTGCTCTTGAATGTTACTTCTACCTGATTTTGAAGAGCTAGAGGGATCTAAAATTTTAAATGTTAATTCATTCAAACTGATTCCTAAACCTGAGTTTTTGAATGATATGTGTATTTCATATATATATGTATATTTCAAGTACATATATATGAACAAATATATATAAATATTTAATATTTAAATATTATATATATATATATAAACTGCATTTTAGTTCCTATAGAAATGCTAGGTACACCATACTTGTTCTTTACCAATGCAAATTTCAAGTTAAGAAAATTGCCGAAGGTTACTATACACCCATACTAAATTTCAACTTTCCGTTTATAACTTTTTGTTCCTTAACTTAGGACTGATGTTCAAACTTGTGTTGAGCATGTAAGTCACTTGCATAGCGATTCTTCAACAACTTTCCCTTGTTTATAGAACTGGAAATACTAGGGACAGAAAATGCCATCAAATCTATTTGAGATGTAAATGCTCTAATTGAAAAAGGTTTCTTCTGGAGTCTGTTTCACACATGAAGGGCTCAACTTTCAATATTACATGAAGAATTTTGCCTGCTGGATGAAAACTGGCAGTTCGGCTGCTGCTTTGCTAGCACCTGAATCATCTCACAGAAGTGACAACTTCCTTCTCAAGGTGGGGAGATAACACAGGCTGGGGAATCATTAGAGTAATCACAAGCAGTAAGGTTAATTGCATCACACTAATTTTAAAAGGTGGGTTTAAAAGGTTTTGGACTTGCATGGCTGATATCTTGTTGCCAATGGGAATGCTTATGTTCTGGGAAGATTAGTGTTTTCAAGGCCAGAAATGGCTGTAGTGATTTTCCTCTTACCTACCTTTGCATTTGCAACAGAAATATCTAGAATATCAGAAGGTTTAGACCTTGAACCCATTTGCTGTAAGACTTCAATTCTCTGTTATACTAAATTCCTTAGTTTTAATTTCATGAAGAACTCAGATATTTTTCCACTGCATGTTTGCAAAGGTTAAAATGCAACAAAATTAAGACGGATGTTAATATAAAAATTTTTGGAAGTTCTTCAGATTAACACCTGAAGTCCTATTAGAATATAGTCCCAAAGAATTCAAATATTAATATCACTTTCATTAATACAGAGTACATAACTTTGTGGATTAAATTGTGGTATATCTGTTTACAGTTAACTACAAACATGAGAATCTAACCTGTAACACATTAATAGTGGTTCACTGTCTTCTGTTATTGGAGAATTGTGAAAAGGAAATATTATTTTAAATAATTACATGTATTCAGGTTTCAGATCTACCACATATCATGTTCCCTAGTAGATAACATTTCTTATATATCTCAATCTAAAGAAGAAAAGATTTTATCCTAAGGTAGTTACTTAGGATCAGTCTGACATTACAATGAAGCCTAACCAATGATGAATCACTGCAAAAGAAGAGGTCCAGTTCTCTTCTTGCTTCTTGAAGTTTTTCTTTACTCTTTTCCCTGTAGAAGATCTACAGCTTACAGGTTGTGTAGTTGATGCATAATTGTCTGATCAAGAGGATCAAGAGAGAAATGTTTTTGTTTGTTTGTTTGTTTGTTTGGGGGGAGGGGTGGTGGGAGGCGGGAAGTTGTTTTGTTTTATTTTGTTTTGTGGCTAGACCAATATGCTAGATGTAAGATGTAATTTCAGGGCATCAAGACCTCTGCTTTCTGTGGCACCTTGCTATCAGACTGGTTTTGCTATAGGACTGAGTTATAAGCATGCTGTAATTTTTGAAGCAAGGAACATCCCTGCACTGATATAGCATCAGAAATCCCAATGTAAGCAGAAGTGAACTGCATGCAGAGCTGCTCCATTGTGGGTGCCACTTGCCTCTGCTCAGTAATTAGCTACTTTCACAAAATTAAGTGGAGTAGGGTACAGTCATGGTTTTGGATGGGACAGAGACAAATTTTCTTCGTAGAGGCTCACACAACGCTGTGTTTTGGATTTTTGATGAAAACAGTGGTGTTAACACTCCGATGTTTTAGCTGTTGCAGAGCACTGCTCACACAGAGCCAAGGCCTTTCCTGCTCCTTGTGCTGCCCTGCCAGCGAGGAGGCTGGGGGTGCACAAGGAGCTGGGGGGGACACAGCCAGGACAGGTGACCCAGACTGACCAAAGGGATGTTCCACACACACCACATGGGGTCACGCTCAGCTATAACAGCTGGGGGAAAGGAGGGGGAAGGGGGGGATGTTGGCAGTGATGGTGTTTGTCTTCCCAAGAAACAGTTACGCTTGACGAGCCCTGCTTTCCTGGCAGTGGCTGAACACCTGCCTGCCCATGGGAAGCAGCGAATGAATCCCTTGCTTTGCTGTGCTTGCGCGTGCGGCTTTTGCTTTACCTAGTGAACTGTCTTTGTCTCAGCCCATGAGTTCTTACACTTCTACCTTTCTGGTTTTCTCCCCAACCCACCTGGGGAGAGTGAGAGAGTGGCTGTGTGGTGCTGAGCTGCCTGCTGGGGCTAAACCACAACAGGTACAAAGGCTTCACCTCTACTTATCTGATTTTGAGAAGGCACCATGTTCAGGAAGACAGCAATGGGGCAAGCCTGTCAGGCTATTAAGGTCCAAGCAGGCTCCAGTGTTTGTTAAAGACTGCTCTAAGATTTTCATAAAGACCAAATATGCCTAATTTTCACATAGTGAATATGAAAGCCCAGTCTCAAACCTGGCCATAGGATATCCAGCTGAGCCTATGGCACCACTGTCTCCCAGCAGACATTCTGTGATTAGCCACAAGGCAGACGCTCATTCATGGTGGGGATAGATGTAGTTTTTCAGGGCAGATGGGTGTTGGGGAAGGTATTGCATATCCACCCATCCCTTTAATAAGAAATGAGCAAGGGAAAGTCATATATTTTAAGCTATATACACTTTCTGAGTAATGAATACACATTTTCAAAGTAACAAGGATCTATCTTGAAGATAGTTCATTAACCGTATCTTTTCAGTCATTTTATGGATATTCTTTAGGATATCCGTAGTTCTTTAGGATGTGAGGAAGTGGCCTCAAGTTGCACCACGGGAGGTTTGGGTTAGATATCATGAAGAATTCCTCCACAGAAAGGATGGATAGGCAGTGGAATAGACTGCCCAAGGAAGTGGTGGAGTCACCATCCCTGGGGGCATTTAAAAGATGTGTGGATGTGGCGAGACATGGTTTAGTGGTGGACTTGGTAGTGTTAGGTTGATGGTTGGACTTGATGATCTTAAGGGCCTTTTCCAACCTGAATGATTCTATGATTCTATATTAACATTTTATATGGAATTTAGGTATTTGAGTGAAAGCCAAATATAGAAATCCCTGAGCTAGAGGTAATTTCAGAATATTTGGAAGATGCCCACATTTTCATGACTTTTTTTTTTGTTGTTGTTCAGCACAGTAAACTGAATAGAACTGAACTGATAGACTGAAATTGACAGTAAAAAGAGATTAAAAGAACTGTGTAGGTTTTTAATTCTGTGGTTTATAGAAACATATTTCAGAATAGTTAACTTCATATAAGAAAGTATGTATCTGTATTTGTATTACATTCATATGAATTTCAAATTTTCAGAAATAATTGTAAAATTTGTAATTGTTTTACTTCACTTCCCCGAGCTCAAAAAAATTTGCTAAAATACCATAAAAATGCTTATACCATGCTACCTTTTCCATGACTAGGAGGAGAGAAAGAAGCTGCCAACACACTTTGATTTTGTCTCAGGTTTCAAGCCTGAATCCACACTCATACCTCAAGTCTTATAAATATTCATATGACTTACAGTTAGCTTTGTTTGCATAACACATAGATTATTCTTAGAAGGGTTGTAGGCTACAAATAGCGGGGAAAAAAAAAACAACAACAAACAAATAAAACCTTCAAAAATTACTTTTCTAATCTATAAACTAGAGAAGAGATCTTAGCATATGGGATATATTTCTGGGCTCTGCAATGCTTTTAAGAAAACAATAGAAAATCCACAGCCTCACACAAAAAATTAAACCATAGCACAGTATAAGACAGTCTGAAAATAAGCATCAAACATCCTTAGTATGCAGCACAAGTCCTTTATCAGTAGTTTCAGAGGGGGAAATAACTTCTCCTGTTTCAACAAAATGAGGAAAACTAAAGCTCAGTGTTATTATGTGTTGTCATTACACTAATATTTATTGGTTGTAGCAGGAGTATTTTTCCTATTTAAAGTCCTTAGAATAAAATCTATTTTCATCCTTTTAATAACATATGCAGAAGGATTTCTAAAGAATTTATGTAATTAATTCTTTCAAATTCATATGCATATTGTTATTACTTTAATCTAACATTCGGTACTGATAGAAATGAGCTGCAAAATATTTAATGACATTTTACAAGTAATATCTTGTCAAGTTTGTCATTACCACCTGACACAAGCAATTTTAGAAATCAACAGTCTTGTTAGTTAATGTTAATGAATATGGCAGTCACACATCATTGGCTCTTACCTTGGTTTTCATGTCTTTTTATAGGTTTGGGGGGTGCTTTTTGCAATTATAGACTTCAGTATTATTGATTATACAATTGTAAAATCACTTGCAACTGATGTGTCTGGATTTTCTGTCACATAAAAGAAAGTAGGTAACTGCCAGACCTAGAAAAACTAAGTGGCTACATGTAGAAGCAAAGTTCATAGTTTCATAGCGCTCAGATCAAAAAGGACCTCAGGAGGTCTCCAGTCCAACCTCCTGCTCACAGCAGGTCAACTCTGAGGTCAGATCAGACTGCTCAGGGCTTCATGCAGTTATGACTTGAAATCATACAAGGACAAAGACCACACAACCACTCTGGGCAGCTTGTACCACTGCCTGATTGTCCCTATGGTGAAAAAGCTTCTTTGTATATCCAGGCTGACCTTCTCTCAAATCAGTTTATACCTGTTGTCTCTCATCTTCCCAAACTGCACTGCTGTGAAAAGCTTGGCTCCATCTCCTCATTGAACTCCCTGTAGACAATGGGGGTACTGTTAAGACCCCTAAAGCTGTCTTTGCTTGAGGCTGAGCAAGTCCAGCTCCCCTTGACTCACAAGGCAAGTGCTCCAGCCCCCACAATCTTGGTGGCCTCCCTCTAGTTGGTCACCATATTTTTTGTACTGCATGGCCAACTCTGGACATTATTCTACGTACAGAAATTCTCGGAGAAGTGTGAAATAAGACTTTCTTTAACTTCATGAGGCAACATTCAGAAACATGATTGAATTGACATTTTTCTCTGATTTGAGGCCAATTTTTATTTAATTTACAGTAGCATGAGTCAGACTGTTACTGCAATATCAAAAGCAGAATTTGGCCTTCAGACACATGGATCCAAAGGGTGCACCCAATTTCTTAAAAATTAGGATCCAGTATAACTCCTACTCTCCTAAAATTTCTGGTTCTTTTGGTGATTTCCTTACGTGGTTCTTTTGGTGATATTTGCACAGCTGCAACTTCCTGTAAACATCAGATTCTTCATTCAAGGGTGTCGTGGTTTAACCCGGCAGGCAGCTGTGCACCACACAGCCGTTCGCTCACTCTCCCCCCACCCCCACCAGTGGGATAGGGGAGAGAATTGCAAAAAAGCGAAAAAAAACTCGTGGGTTGAGATAAAGACAGTTTAATAGAACAGAAAAGAAAGGGAAAATAATGATAATAATAATAATAATGACAATAGTAAAAGAATATACAAATCAAGTGTACACAATACAATGCACAATGCAATTGCTCACCACTCGCTGACCGATGCCCAGCCTGTTCCTGAGCAGCTGCCCCCCCTTTTCCCCAGCCAGCGCCCCCAGTTTTATTGTTCAGCATGACGTCATATGGTATGGAATATCCCTTTGGTCAGTCTGGGTCAGCTGTCCTCGTCCTGTCCCCTCCCAGTTTCTTGTGCACCCCCAGCCTCCTTGCTGGCAGGGCAATACGAGGAGCTGGAAAGTCCTTGGCTCTGTATAAACACTACTCTGCAGCAACTGAAAACATTACCGTTATCTTCATTAAAAATCCAAAACACAGCATTGTGTGAACCTCTACGAAGAGAATTTAACTCTATTCCAGCCAAAACCATGACAAAGGGATAAAGCAAAAAGAAATAACAACCTTTAAGTGATGTGAAAGGCATCCCTCTATAATCATTCTAAAATGAGCGGGGGCCATACGAGTTCTTAGTATGAAATAAAATAGCTGAATTGATCTGTTCCACTAATGTTGGTCAACACCAGGTGCTCATGCACATCTCTCCCAGGAATCCAACCTTGCCCTCAGACCAAGAACATGGCAGTCATTAGTGTGGCAATTTTCAAGATGGGGTACATCCTGAGGAACTGCTTAAGAAAGTGGTATAAATTACCATTGTACAAATGATTGGGCAAAAGAAAGACTTAGTTTCATACATAACTCCTGAGATTACCTTTATTTTTTTTTTCCTTTGATATACTTAAGTATAAACATGATTTATTTTTATCCCTTTTGTCTCTTAGGAGATCTAATTATTAGTGTGCATTTTTATTTTATTTTATTTTATTGTAAATTGACATTACCTCCTGTTTGATTGTTGCATGTGGTGGGGTTCTGCTTTTCTGATTTTAGATATTAAAAGACGTCTAAGTGTGGGTTGCTCACTCCTGCTCCTTCTAAAGGCAAGAGAGAAAATGTTGTCCTTGCAAAGGACAAAATCAAATCCTCCTAATCTTTGAAATACAGCCTTTGGCCACTGCTGCTTAGCTTCCACCATAAACCACACTGATGTGCTGAATTTGGGTCCGGTGCAGTTGAGGCTTAGCAGGAGTTTAATTAAGGTCCATGGCATGATGGACCATGACAGGTTTGAAGATATTGGCTCTTTACATTCTTAATTTCACCGAGAGGGTGGTCGCACATTGGAATAGGCTCCCCAGGGACGTAGTCACGACACCGAGCCTGTTGGAGTTTAAGAAGCGTTTGGACTATGCTCTCAGTCATATGGTCTGAATTTTTGGGTAGACCTGTGTGGAGCCAGGAGTTGGACTCGATGATCCTTGTGGGTCCGTTCCAACTCGGAATATTCTATGATTCTATGATTCTAATGTAAATTTCTAAGAAATAGAAATATTTATAAGACGATTAGTCTCAGGTTTATTTCTATTAGCCAGAAAGGGAGCTTAGTGTGTCTACATCAGACACAGAAATTACAGTCAATGGATATTGTGCATAAATGAATACTGCACTCATTTTGATAATCTTTTTGTTTTGTTTTGTTTTGTTTTGTTTCTTAAAGAAACATGGACTTTTAAAAACATGGACTTTCCTGATTAAAAAAAAAGAAATGGTGCATAGTCTCTGTGATTTAGTAACTGAAAGTTTTAGGACATCACTTATTGGAGCACAATAGAATAGAAACACAAAGCTTTTTCAATGTTTCTCTTCTTTTACTCCAAAATCTTTTCCAAAAAATGGTAATTTAAAATGAAAGAGGACTGCAGTTGTCCTAAAATTTTACTAGGAAATAGGGGATTGAAGTTATTGAAGCACCAGGAGTAAAACTTATTTTTAGTCCTGTTGCCTTGAACATTCTGTAATTGAATATTCATTTAAAAATCATTCCAGTTCAGATGTTAGATCTAGTGATTTTTATTTTTTATTTTTTTGTTAATGGCAAGTGAAATTTGTAGTCTATATTCATTTAAGAACAAACAAATAAATGAGTTATCACACAGAGTCGTCTAACATAATTATGTGATTAAGCATTAACATCTGGATAGACAAGTAAAACCGTTATGACCACAATGTGTCAACATTACTGGTGAAAGAAATCACTGATTTCTTTATTAAATAATAAAATGTGGAAGGAAGCACATATATTGAAGAATAGCCTTGATAGAAATCTTACCCATGTATGAGCATGTTCTGGATTTCAAGACAGTTTTTGTGTGTCTGCATGCAGAAGAGAAAGAAATTTTCCTGAATGCTGGAAATCAAGGCTTTTGATAGAGATTCTATCCTCATTTTTGGCAGACTGTCATGGCCACTGTCCTTCAAGAAAACCCTTTCATGGATGGAAAAGGAGAAAATAAATATATCGTCATAACTTTTTTAATACGTTAACCAAATAAAAGTGCAAGAAAACCTGTACAGAATTTAGACTTGAATTATTTATAAGCATTTATAAATGTAGGTAAACCACGGTTTCTAATAAGCAAAACACAGAATCTAAATGCCGAAATAGTAATCCTAGCTAGCACTTGAGATGTTTCATGCAGCAAAATTTGATTTCCGGAATTAGATTCTGAAAATCCTTCACCCCAATTTAGTTAAACTGAGATCTTTTTTTAAGCCTTGATTTTTGCAAATGTATAAAGTTTCAAGAGATATAACTATAAGTAGAAGGGGAACAGAATGGTACTGCAAGTGTCAGCAGTTCATTGGCAAAACTCACTTCAACTTAATACACTTAGACAGAAAACTTTGCTTAGTTTTCTGTAGTGAATGTGAGCTAAATAATTGTTTTATTTCTTCAAAGTTAAAAAAATCTTCTGCTTTTTATTTTCAATTTTAGGAGAAGAAAGGTGGGGGAACATCTCATTTTCCATATACAGACTAAATGCATCTTCGATAGCATGATTGACTGGACTCTGCAGTATGGGAAAATACATTTTTATCTCCTAGCCTTTCTTATCTATTTCATGTTAGAGATAACAGGAAAGATGTAAACGTGGTGGGTATATCTCATCCTTCTTCAGGCAGATCTTCATTTTTGCTGATAGTAATTCTGGAGCTTCTCATAAAGATAAAATTGGCTACATAAACTTCAATAAATGGTCTCTGAGCTCAGTTTCAAGACTACCCTCTGAGAATTTCACTTGTATCTGCACTCCTTTGATGTCACTGCACTAGTTCCAACCCTCAAGAAATTATATGACTGTTTCTATCCAAGATCATGTATAAAATCAGTAATTGCCGTTCTCTTTTATATTAAATGTGGTTTTGATGATTAACATGTACTTAAGAAGTGCTGTTCAGTTTTGTATTATATATATCGACGTGTAGATCTTCATTAATTATTTTTGTAATGCAAATTTTCAGATAGATTCCTGTCCTACTATTGGTAGATTAGGAAAAATATATGACTTTATTGCCTCCTTGAGTTTAAAAGGGAAAGGTAGTTTGATATTTTTGGTAGACAACATTCAGTACTGTTTGTTTGGTTCCATCTGCCAGGCACTGAAAGTTAAGTTTTTACCCTAGATAGGAATTGCTTAGTTCACAGACATAGTGAAAAGTAATTTATAGTACTTATTAAGGTAAATGCAACAAGTCATAAAGTAAATTTTTTTTTTTTTCTATATCAGGAAGACTGCAAAAAAACAAGCAAACAAACAAACAAACAAATACTCATTAAAACTCTACAGTGACTAATCAGTTTGGAAGCTAAAATAAATCCTAGCAATTGGAAGAGGAAGCAGGGTCACGGAAAACCCTCAGAAGAAGAGAAATTGATTAAAGCAATCTAAGCAGATAAATGAACAATTCATTCTCTGAAGACAAACTCAGAAGAGCTCTTAGAAAAACTGACATAATGACCCAGTGTGAAAACTATATCAAGACAATGTGAAAAAAAATGGACAGCTATGCTGGTCAAATGATCTTGCAAACCATTTATCAAATAGGAGACAAGGCACACATTGCAACCTTGTAACTCACTAGACTCGTGTGGGGATGAGAACACAAAAACTGAATAGAAACAGAAGAACCAGGAATAGTCTTTGCGCAAAATTTTATCAACCTAAATAAATAAATAAATAAATATAGCCTAATGAGACAGAAGTTGAAGCTGAAAATCTCCAAGGAGCCAACATTGTCTACTTATCTGTTTTTAACAGTTAAGTAATATCCATAGCATAGGTGGTGGTAGTGTAACTGCTGACTAAATGAACATGTAGGTGATAACAGGAAACAGAAGGTATTCTGTGAGAATCAGTTTGGAAGGCTTGAATTTCCACCACTTCTACCTTTGTTTTTCCTAGGGAATGTATAATTGAGAAGCAGCAGAATGAGTAATTTTGAACATTGGTTTTGCAAGTTATTTTTATTTTCCCTTTCATAGAAAGGAAAATGAACACATATCATTATCCTACTGAGTTTCTACCGTATCATCAACATTATTAAAACTCCAATACATAGATTGCAATTTGTACAAAAGAGACTTGTTTGTGAATATAGCAAAAGAGTAATAATTCAACTGAGGATGAAGAATGACTCCATTTTAAACCCGAATGCTTTTCTTTAATATTTTCATACTTGCATGAAATCTATCAATATAATTTCTTTACTTCTTTATAGATTTTCATGGTAAAAACAACTGAAATCTTAATAATTCTTAAGACCTCCGTATAAGTAACAATGAAGTGACCCTATTTGAAAATGTTGCAATTGTCATACAGAAGTAATAAGTCATGTTGCTAAATTTAAAAATAATTTGGCTGATGAAGAAGAAATGTATGTTTTTCTTGCATAATGTATTAATTTTCCGTAACAAATTAGCTCCCACATAAATTCAGTCTTCCAGACAAATGAATGTTCAGTTAAACAAGAATCTGGAACTTACACATTAAAATAAATTCAACTGTACTGATCATAGTAATTGAATTAACAGATGCATATACAGTAGTGCCTATTTAGCTGATAACATATATATCGTAAGGCTGTATATAGTTAAAATGCACATTTTACAGATGAGTACACGTTTTTCAGTTCCAGTTGTACAAGGTTAGAAATGCAGATATGAATTAGAGAGCATGATTTCTTTATTTATCTCTTTGTTTACACAAAACTTGCCATTCAGAAATAGCCAGTCCAAGAAACTATTTTTTTAAAAAATAAGTTATATCTGTGAGTAAAAGGAACCTGGGATGCCCAGTTGGGATGAACTGGGGTCCAGTATTACATATTAAAGTTCATTTGGTAACACTCTGCAGCGTCATGTTACAGAAGTCAACTGGTTAAGGTTTTGCAAAATGGTGTACACAGAGAGTGTATAACAGGATATTATGTTGTAACTGTAAACCTTAATAAATATAACCTGTGTTTAGTGTGAAAGAGTATTCTTCAGAGTATGTGCTGTTCGTATTATGCATTCAGTCCTTGTTATATAATTCTTTTATTGTTAATTCCTGAGGAAATTTCATTCATATCGGTAGTAAAACAGAACTTCACAGTTTTAACTGTAAAAGCATTTTCTCATCATTTGGCTTTTCTTATGACAGCAAAAGCTGTTACCTACAATTGACATACCTCTATCAACTGGTCTAATCAGAATCTTACTTAACTATTACAGAACCTTCATGTACTGTGATGAGCTATACCTATATTGTTGTCAAGATTGTAATCACCTTCAGTCCCACGCATGCGAGCTATCCACTGCTACATATTTATACTTTCCACCTCTGTTGCAATATCCTGATTTCAACACTCTTTATTCTCTTACCACAACCACTCAATCCACTATTGAAAGCTTCTGGTTAACATTTGGGTATGAAATGTGTTCCCTTTTTCTGGCTCCTGGAGATTCCTTTTTTTGGCATGTTTAGAGGTTGTTTGAACGCATATTCTTTGAACATGAAGTCTATAACAGTATTGGGAAAAAAAAACTGCTCAACCCATGGTGCTCTTTTTTTGTGCTCTTTTTTTTTTTTTTTNAATCATGTTCAAAGTGGTTTATTGATTATATTAATGACACATAATTAGCCAGCCATCAATGAACCATATTTTCATGGTCAATAGTAAAAATACAAAAGATAAATCACAATGCTAGACATTTATAAAATGTTAATAAATGCCTTTAAATCGCTGAACATCCTTTTATAACTAAATCAGAGGTGTGAATCACACACACTCGTACAGTTGCATATGTGCTTTGGCTTTGTTTGCACCCATGCCAGCCTACCTGGTGGGATAGCCCCAACAGTCACACACCTGAGATGTGGGTCCCGTATTGCACCCTGCACCCTGGTGAAAATTTGCATGGTCTTTTTATTATGCTTTTCAAGTTGACTTCCCTATTTCCAAAACGTCTTGGTGATGTCCTGGTTACCATTTAATCTAGGAGTGTTGACCTCTTCCACTCTAGCATTACTGGCTTTTGGACAAATAGGTCTCACACAGTTCTGAGTAATCCTTTCACAAGTCACGCACTTCCATTGCCATCCTCCCAGCTGCTGTTATCCATGGCAAGGGGAGCGGGTAGGTAACCTATGTGGCTGCAATTCCCACTTTCTTGTTCTTGTCTTCTGCTTCTGTACCAGACTTCTGTTTCTACTTTGCAAAGGAGAGAAGAGCCTAAAAACCATGCTGGGTTGCAGGGTGCTGGTGGGTTTGTTGGAGGGCTCTGAATATGCTGAAAGTGAATGTAGGGGAAGTCCTTGCTCCATAGTTAAGAAATAAGAAGTAATGCATATTGTTTTGGTTGCTACAGGCTCTCCTACACAAGAGAAGCATACAGGCTTGTTCTGTAAATGTTTAAGTACAAAATAGGCTGCTGGGGATGATGCTGCCTACATAGGATAGAGAATTCATTATAGCATATTTACCTTGTGATAACCAATTTACTTTTGTTTATCTTTCCTCTAATTTCTGTGTTCTTTATGTCATTCAACCAGAGTGATTACCAATAGCTGAATAAATGGCAAATTTACTGCATATTGTAAAACAAATCATTCCTTTATGTCATTGTTCTAATAAAGTGTAATTACTCTGGAGTGGAATTGGCATTTATTGTCATTTCGCTTTGAAAGCATTTTATTTATTTTTTTATTTCTTTGATTGCAGCTTATTTTTCTGTCAAATACTGAAAAATGCTATATATTGTTAAAGTAATTGGATGTAACTGAAGAATAGACTAATAAATAGCCAATGTTTCCTTTCAAATAATAATAAAGAAAAATCCTGACCTTGATTTAGTACAACCATCTTTAGTAACTGTGGATAGCTTGTTTGACAAGAGATTTGGAGATTTGGACCCAACAAGAAATAAAATACAGTTGATTACACAGCTAGCTATATAAATTTTGAAATTTATATCCTTATATTTTGAAAGGGAAATTTTAGTTTTATTTTAAAAAATGGATAATATATAGATGGTCAGCTCTACTGGCTTTACTAAATCCAAACAGAATGTTAGTTACATTTACACATCTTTCAGTTTGTGGAATTCATTGTTTTTTGGAAAAATTTTTTTAAAAAAAATATTCAACAGGTAGACTTATGGCACCTTTAAAACATTACGCCTGACCTTAGAATTGTTGTGTAATTAATATCAACCTCTGTATGTCTCTGTATGTATTGCATTTTAAAAATGAATAAAAATTGATTGAGGTTCATCTAATTTAGTTTGCATTTTGAACTATAAACCAAAAATTGTAATAGGTTAGTGTTAGAAAGAGCACTGAGGAGCTAGTAATAAGTGTCCAGAGTTTTCTATATTAGCAGAGTTTTGTAAAAGCTTGTAATTTAATAGCATTTGGAAAAGAAAATGTTTGTAATCTGTATTCAGTTTTAACAGTCTTTTCCCTTTAAAAGGTTTAGTGTCTACTTGGATTTGTGGAAAGTGTCTTCACTTTCCCTCACTTTACCTGTGGCCTGAATTCTGTTTTATATAGCACAGTAAAGCAACGGCAATTCTGTGGAAATCATTGGCATATAGCCTTTGTGAAACAATATTAGATTTTGATTTGGTGTCAGTTAGATTTCAGCAAAAGATGATTCAGTTGTTGTGAGGAAAACAAGATAAGAGCTTACATTCCACACTCTTCATTTCTCTTTACTTCTGAAACATTTTTTCATAGAATTTCTTACATTATCCACTGAGTTATAAAGGAATTGTTCACAATTTTTTTGTTTGTTTTCTTTAAAAAAAAAAAAAAACAAATTTTATTAAAAGGAATAAGCCAATTCTCACTTTAGAATAAATTCAAAAAGAAAACATATTATTCTGTCCTTAGAAGCTATGAGAATTCCTTGTAATGCTAATCTCTCTTAGTTATGTTTCACCCAAAGATTGGACAGATCTTGCCAAATGGAAAAGATCATTGCCTTCTTGGGACCAGTATTATTTAATTTCTTTATCAATGACATAGACAGTGGGATCGAATGCACCCTCAGCAGGCTTGCAGATGACACCAAGCTGAGTGGTGCAGTTGATACAACAGAAGGGAGGGATGCCATCCGAAGGGACCTGGACAAGCTTGAGGGATGGGCCCACATGAACCTCATGAGGTTCAATAAATCCAAGTGCAGGGTGCTGCACCTGGATCGGGGCAATCCCAGACATGAGTCCAGACTGGGAGAAGAACTCACTGAGAGTAGCCCTGTGGAGGAGGACTTGGGGGTTCTGGTGGACAAGAAGCTCGACATGAGCCAGCAGTGAGCAGTAGCAGCCCAGAAGGTCAACTGCATCCTGGGCTGCATCAACAGAGGCGTGGCCAGCAGGTGGAAGGAGGTGATTGTCCTCTGCTCTGCCCTCATGAGGCTCCTCTTGGAGTGCTGCATCCAGGTCTGGGGCCCCCAGAACAAGGAAGATGTGGACCTGTTAGAGTGTGTTCTACGTCCTGATGAAATTCATTGGTGCCTCTTTCAGGACCCTAACACCAGGGGCAAAAATTGACCTTGCTCTCAATGCACAATCTACTAGATCAAGAGTAAAGTTCTCTTTACCATGATTGTGTAAATAAATTAAAGACCCTTGCTTTTGGCCAGAAACTGCCAGAGGTTTGACCGTTTTCTTCTTGCATGGCACATAGAAAGATGTAGCTTCAGATCTTTGATTCTATGGATCTGGATAAAAGTCCTGTATTTAAGTTACACTGATTATTGTTTTGGTTCAGAGAACAAAACATACCCAAGTTCATGACAGAGGTTAGTGTTCTGGAGTTGTTCACCATTCCCTTTCCCTTCCTTTATTTCACTTCCTAGAATAATCTGTACTTTTATCATTTAAGCTGCATCTTAGAAGAGTTTCAAAGGTAGAACTTACCAGGTACCAATTCATGAAGGTGGAAAGAGGATCTTAGTGTCCTGCATTAGTTCTGGTTGGTAGGTTTCCATTTCCTGTAATACAATCAGTGCTGACCAGCTTCACAACACTTGCAACAATAGACTGTCTACCTAGCAGTTCATGTCTGTTATTGATTATTTTGGGTGAGAAGTAAAATTGATACGTATTTCTTGGCATTTGTCTCAACAACTGAAGTAGAGATGCAATATGCAACTCTTCTGGGAGTATTTTTTTAAACAAAACTAATTAAAAAATAATACTTTTATTTAAGAAGTTCTATTACTTAGTGTCTTACAGGTGCTTGTTAGATGTTTAAAAATGAAACAAGTCCATTCAATAGAGCTTTCAAATTGGTTAGCATTGGTAGAATAGGAGTGCCTAGGATAGCATAAGATTTTAGTTAAGGTGGTAATTGTGTTTATTTTTAAAATGAAATATCTTATAACTCAGTTGAGTTGTTTGTTTGCGAAGATTAGAAAAATCAATATGCAGCATTTACACTCCCAAACCAGAATCAGTGTTGTGAGATAATAAAACTTTATTTTCAGTCTAACGGTATTTTCACTGCTATTTGCACAAAGAGAATACATTCTTGGTGCTAGAGGTGTCATTTTTTCCTAACTGCTACAGTCTATGTGAATCTCAGCAGAGGTTTCCCTTTATACACTTACTGGGTAAATTTTGTGGAAACTTCCTTTTTCTTCCCACCTTCCTCAAGTTTTGCTTTTATTATTTATTTATTTAAGTTAAAATAGGAAATTCAAGATTATCTTCATATTGTGCCATCCATGCATTTCAAAGTCGCAGTTACAAACAGAAGTTTCAGAGCATCTCTGTAGGTCTCTCCAGCAGATGACACAAAGCAGTCTTTTGTTTTCAATGACTATCTGAAACATGAAATCTAATTTAGGTACTGCATGTACCTTATGAATATTCCTGGTTTTGCTTAGGTCTGGAGATATTTTCCTGTGCTGAAACATCACAGCTTGAAATTCATAATACTTCCTGTTGGTGCATATTGTCCCTTTGTATCATTAAGTTCACCACTATAAATTATGAAAATCTTTGAGAGATGAAGTTGCTTGTAATGGTTTCTAGTTCATTTGGAATACCTAGCTTGAACTTTTTGAATGCTAGGTAGTTGTTTCCTAAAGATTAGAGCAGGATTTTTCTATTTCTGTCAAACTCTTGAAAGTCCAGCAGAGGCCAGACACTAAACTTGCACAGACTCCTTGGAAAATTCCACTCTACGGAAAGACTTATTGGACATAAGCACTAGTTTTGCAGCATTTAACCTCTAGAATAAGGATATAACCTAAGATGACTACAGTAGTAAGTACTCTGCTGCATATATTTTATTTATTGAAAAATAGATGTCTACATTGTGTCCCCTGCAGCTATCAACAATATTTGCTTTACTGAAGCTGCCAACTGAACAGCTTCAAAGCACCAGAATACCAACAGTAGGGATGAGAGCACTGCAGTGAATTTCAAAATAAGAGATTCACAGCATGAGTCTATTGATAACCCCTATCTCAACCCATTCTCGACTGCCCTAGAGATGACTGTTTGACAAGGACACCTTCCTGCATGGCACGTTCACATGCACATTGTGAGACTGTGAAACTCATGTCATAAAACTGGGAAAAAATACCCTGGGATTACATATAGTTGTTCCCCACATAAGGCTTAGCAATAACCACTCTGCTGTTCCATGGTGATTAGATATTGTGTTATAAACACCTCATAGAAATAGTCTGATACCCCTCCCATAAGCGACGCAAACTAGACATTTAACTGACATGTATGATAAGTCAGACACTGCAAAATATTTTCAACATATATAATGTATATATATATACATAAACTTGTTCAGTGCCATTCCCATAGGGAACATCATCCTTATAACACACTAAATGCATTTTGTGTATTTTAGGTTGATTTTCTTGTTGGAGCAAGAATATTTGATAGATAGTAGAATAATGATCTATAGAGACTCTCTCTTAAATACATGATCCTTCAATAAGCATTTGATAATGCCCCACTTTTATTTTTCTTTTAAGGTTATGCTTTCATATTTTTCAAAGGATTATTTTCCATAAGAAGGAACATACTTATCTAAAACAACACTAGGAAAAGTCTTCGATCAAGCAGAAGAAAATTCAGTTCTTGGTTCATAAGCAGGGTATCATAAGCAACATACTGTATCATGCTCTCTTTGAGAAAAGTTCTTCCCTAAGGTTTAAGAAGGCAAAGTATTGTAGAGCATAGGTAACTGAGTAATGTATCATATCTGTACTAAATTCATTAATAATTTAGAGAAGCTACAATAATTTCATTGAAATTCTTTAAATAATGACATCTTGAAATTACCGAGAATGCTTATTTGACAATTATGTCAAGAACTCTGAAGTTATTTGCTATTATGGTTATCTTGACAGCTGTAAATAATTCCTAATAAGATATAAAATAAAATTCTAGCTTGTACTCACGCAATTGCAAGTATTTTTATTAATTTCAGAAAATTAATAAGAGCTACTGTGTTAAGTAGAACTAATGAGGGTTTTGTTTTGTTTTGTTTTTTAATCTGTTCTACTGATTTATGCTAATATGAGTGCATCTGTAGTTTGAATTAGACTGTCTAATGCTGTTTGGTGGCCAGGATTAGAATTCCTTAAAGGCGTTGCATTCTCACATGGATACCACTTCCGTTCAGCTATTTCCCTGCTGGTAGTTTTAGCCTGGATGTTAACACTAATTGCAGAACACTAAATAGTTCATTTTAATCTTTAATAAGTTTACATCTTCTCAAATTGATTTTTGGAGTGTGAAATCTCTGTTGTCATTGCAGTTTAACGTCTTAGCATTTTAGACCAGGAATTTAGACCAGAAGATTTTTCCATTGTTTTAGAAGATGATTCAGCAACTATTAATATCAGAAATCATAATGCCCTTTTCTTGACTTTAAACACAATTAATACAATCATAATTGTAGATTCCTTTAATCAGTGTCTATCAGTGTTGACACTGACTGATCGTGGCAAACACCAAGAGAAGACAAAGTCCAATGTAGTTTTGTAAATGTCAGTGTATGACATCACCACAGGGAGCTGGCATCTTTCTGTACTGACAGTACGCAGGCTGTAATTGGGAATGAATGACAAGGTGCTTTTCATCTCTGACAAGAAAAGATTTTTGTGTCAAAATATCTCACCACAGGAACAATTTTTCTCTATGTATTTCTTGTCCTGAACACATTTTGCATAATAATAGAGGAGGAAGGGAGGGCAAAATTATTGCACAGTGTTGCTAAGTGACAAAATAGCAGATGTTCTGCATTTGCAAATAATGAATCTTTGAATGCTATCACATTGTGATATAGACAGATACCATTTCAAGGAATCCTTAATATATTCACTATTTGAAAAAAAAAAAATAAGGAAAATCAGTGGTACTAAAATTTTTAGGGCTTATGTAGCAAGCATTCTAAAAATATTTGACAAAATTAAATCATCTAGTTCTGAAATGCACTTAAAGGATTTAATCACATGATGCATAACCTCTTTAGGAAGATAAATGACTTAAATTATGTTTTCTTGATCTTTTAAATAGCAGAAGACCTGCCTGGTCAGTCAATTGGAGTGGAATCAAATACTGTCTGAATTTAAGATGTTTGATAGTTGGTCTACTAAATGGAATTATACTGGTAATATTAAAACTAGTATTTAAACAAATGACTGTTTGCATTATTTAAAATTTAATATGACCTTTAAAGCACTATGGAAACACTGCAGAACGGTATAACATCTTTTCAAGTATATAACTTCCAGAATTGTGTAATCTGAAATTATAGCACATAAGAAAGTAAGCTTAATTTTGATATACAATGAATGCCCTATGTTTTTGTTAAGTCCTGTAGATTTGCAGGACTAATTGATCAGTATGCTAAAGGTTCCTTTTTCATACTGAATATATTTGTTGAGAATTGGATATCATACGGATTGCAACTTGAACTTTCAAATTTGTAGTTAATTTCTTCTGCTATTACTTAAAATTTGCAATTTGATGAATGCACAGACAGTAGATGCCTTTGCTTGTCTTGTTCTTTCTACTTATTCCTTCACAAATTCCCAAAATATGAAAACAAATCCTAGGTCTAGATAGAATGTCTGTGTAATTAAATGACACTTTCCTTGCATTGAAGAACTTTCAAATTTAACTCTCAAATTGACTTTTCAAAAACCCAAAATTTAAAAGGTATGCACAAAGCAAGTCAAAGGGTCCTTGCAAATATTTAGGTCTGATTACAGAGCAAAACTGTGCATGTGTGCAAATAAATATATCATTTACTAGACCTACAGAAGCAAGTAAGTGGTTAGTTCCTCCCTCCCCCATGACATTTCTTTATTGTACTGCTAGTGGAATTTCTGACATAGCTTTGAAAGACAAAGTGTGAATTTGCAGTCTGTGGAACCTTTTTCCAGATAACTGCCACTGACTTGCTCTTTTTGCTGAAGTCTGAGCCTCATTCTTCTTTTCTTCAAAAAAGTAAAAATTACAGAGAAATACATGGCGTTTAATGGAATTACATCAATAACGACATAAATGTAGCGGGACAGTGGTGTATCTTCTGTATAGATCTTTGATGAAGAGATCCAATTTAATTCTCATTTATTTGATAATACTCTTTCACTGATGGAATTTGAATATATAATCTTTAATATGTGTTTATAAAACAAAAATACATTAATGTGGTGTTTAGAGCTCTAATATGCTTTTCAAAATTTTTATTACCTTGGTACAAAAATGGAATACACAGTTATGATCAATAGTGTTAAAATATGAATCATCATAAAAAGGTGTCATAAGTTATTTTCAAAACTGTATATCATGTTCAGTGCTCAGCTGAGATAGACAGCTAGCCAAATTAATTGTCATTGCTTGAAGAAATACTTGAACTTGTTTTATCCGTGCAAGCAATATCTGCCTGGAAGCCACAGGGAAGTTGTTGATCAGCTGTTATCACCATTCTGCTCCAGATGGTGGAGCTGACCATACTGCAGATAGAGAAGGGTGTGCAAAAAACAGCAGGGAGAGAAAATCATGTGAAAATGAAGGAGAGGTCAATTCATAGCATGGAGTCTGTCTATTTCAAGTACCAGATGGATAGAGGAAAGCTTTGTACACTCACCTTCCTCCATCGTTATAATGTTTACCAAAAACTTTACAAAGCTCAATATCATTACCCCATCCTCTTTCCCTCTACTGAATTTTTGGGTATTTTTAGCAGTGCTAATAGTCTGACTGATTGTTTGGTTTAAGCTCAGGAAGAACTTTGGTTTTTTTTGGGGGGGGCCAAAGCTGGCCAATGCGTGGAGGAGTTCATAACACTTTTGTTCATCTTTCTTTGAACATCAGGTAGGCACAATTAATTTGAGAATGTCTTGAACAATGTATTTTAATATTCAGGACTTTACAGGAATTGTTAGTGTATTTGAAGTTAGTGCTGACCTTCCTTGTATAGGCAAAGATGCGCAGGCATGCATTATAGGTTATATAGTAGGCATCCTGTAACTCTTGCATTAGATGTACAGGAAAACTCTTTAAAAAGTTTGGTACACCTTTTAAAATCTGTCTGATATCTGTTTTATTCTCTGTTCTAAGCAGTCCTAAAGAAGATTTCTCTGTATCTCTATTTACATAGATCTCCTTGGCAAAAATGATCTGAATCACAGGCTGTTTCAACTTCTGTAAAATTCTTGCTGGCTTTGTTGTAAAATGCAATAATTTATT
Source organism: Chauna torquata (assembly GCA_013399475.1). Taxonomy (NCBI): domain Eukaryota; kingdom Metazoa; phylum Chordata; class Aves; order Anseriformes; family Anhimidae; genus Chauna; species Chauna torquata. The sequence goes on from VXAL01006201.1 coordinate 24,028, forward strand.
TTGTATTTAGAGCACATATAAGTTGATAACAATGTTCATTTCCCCAGAAACAAAACACAGATATTTGAATTTCAAATTAGTGTCAATGAATAACTGTGCTTGTGCAAGATTAAATAGCAGTTTTGTGTTTTAGTACTTTTATCTCTGTATCTGAGCTACTACTTGGTGCTGACCAAGTGCAGCTTGATACATTGATTTTATTTTATTTTTCCCCCTGAATTACATCTTCAGGGTTTAGTCCCAAAGGCAAAAAAAAAAAAGGATAACTGTGGATAAAGCCCAACTGTTCCTAACAATGCACACTCCAGAAAGCTAACTCTACTCAGAATAGAAGGATGATATTATTCCTTGGTACCTGAACAGTCTACATTATATCTGTGGAGAAAATTACTATTATGAGGGACATATGCTTAGCTCTAAAAGGGAAGAGACCATTTATCAAATAAACAGAAGGCTAATGAAATTACTTATGTCTGTGCCCAGGATGGATTACCGCAGCTATTTCTGTGCGATGCTGAAACACAGCTATTTAGTCTTTGTTTTGTTTGTTTGTTTGGTTGGTTTGGTTTGTTTATTTGTTTTCTTTTTTATTTTTAAATTTATTTTCATCATTTGTGGAGACAAATGTAGTCCTATCTGTTCCTATGCCAGTCCTATCTGTTCTATAACAGACCATCTAGTCGTACGTGTTCTATACCACGCAAATATCTAGCAAACAAAGATTAATTTTCATAAAGGCTTGCCACCAGAGTCTTCATGCAGAGTATTTTCACTCTTGCAAGCTGTCAATGAATTTATCTTTACAATGTTTTCCTGAAGTGATGTTATATTGCTCCACTTCACTAGGGAACTAGGTCACAAGTGGTAGGCAGCAACTCTAAAAGCGCTGACCAGGTTTTAAGCCTTATCCAAGAAGCTAAGAGGCTGACTGTTTTTCCAGTTTTCTTAGCACTTTCACAGAACTTTAATTCAGAGCAGAGCTCCCACTGATTTCAGTTTCAACTGTCAATGCTTAGGACCCCTGCAAACTGAACCTCAGCTGTCTGGAAAATATAATCCTGTCTATTTCCAGTATGCAGTACCTAAATGAGGTAGGGATCCTGTGGGAAATACTACGTGATCTTGTAACTAAAAGCTGTAACAGAATGCCTACATACACCAGGGTGATTTCAGGTTACATATAGTCTATCACATTCTACCTTTGCATTTTTTTCTTTACAGCCTGCCACACTTTTGGTGCATTCATGTTTGTTTTGGTCAGGCGTTTTTCTTGTTGCTGTTGGCTGGTTAGTTGGTTTTAATTAGTTAGAGATTTACTTTGATTCTCTCTCTTTTTTTTTNCTTCAGAGCGGGATTTTCAGAAGTATGTATGTGCATAACTGATAGGCACAGAAAAATAATCATTACTTTTTGCTTACCTCTAGGGAAGCTCTGTAATTCACTCTAGTTTTCAGAAGATTTTGACAGGCCAGAATAAATGTTTTCTTTTTCATTTCTGCTAGTGTTGTTTACCCCTTTGCTCTATCCTTTTTTTTTTTTCTTGTTTT
>VXAL01006201.1:34852-45011 GCA_013399475.1 Chauna torquata
TTTAATTTTGTTTTTTTGTTTTTTGTTTTTGTGAGTTTTAACAGAAAATGTAAATGTGCTGATCTAAGCAATGTTTTGGATAGTGGTGTTTAATGATTTATTTTATTATAATTGTATTCAGTCCCAAAAATATTTGTGTATTTTTTTTTTGCTTTGTTGACATTTTTAAACCATTTTGTACAAATGAACTAGGTGTGTAATAAGTATTGTTTGAGTTAGCATACAATTCTGTAGTTATATCAGCTTTTTTGTTGTTTTTGTTGTGTCTTGTAGAATATTTAGTTCATTTACCACATCAAGTAAGCAGGTGTTTGAAGAGAGAAGATATGATCATAGAATCATAGAATGATCTTTATTCTAAATAGTTTCTATGTATGTGGATTCAAATATGATGTGGATTTTTTGCTCATTTTTAAATTTTTGTCAGGAGAAATAATTTTTGTCATTACAGTATTTGTAGAACTTCTACATTCTGTAAATAATTATATCAGTCCACAGAAATCAATTAATGATTTAGGAGAAAATCTACTTTAGGACATTGAAATGTATACAGTGATGGAACAGAATTTTTGGTAAGGCTGTTCTGTACGTATCACAGCTGATTTCTACTGACTTCTCCATGAAGAAATTCAAAAGAAAAGATGTGGATAAAGCCTTTATGATGGAAGATGACATCCATTCATCTGTCTTGGAGGCATTACATATATTTTCTTTATATTACAATAAAACGTGAATATTATCATGCCCTAATGCTACATTCTGTGAGGTTGATTGTCCCTTAGTGTGGGTCACCCTGTGCTCAGGGCAAACTGAATTTTCTCATAAAGTAACCCAGCTGTCTCTCCAACTGACATCTAGCATACCCTATATCCATATTTTTGGGTGACTGCCATTGCTACACTAAGGTTATGTGGCAGGAAGTAGTTTTGGGATCACTGCATATTTATGAATGTTAGTTGCTAGAGACACGGTGCAACAGATGGATACTAGCAAGCGCATTTGGTTGCTGTAACATGGAGGAGAGACCCAGGAGAATATTAGCAGCCATGAGACAAATCAGCTCATTATGTAAGTCTCGTGTTCATTTGCAACAGTCATAGAAATGTAAAATGCTTTTTGTCCTACCTGTGTCCTCTTCTCTGCACAGATGTGGCACTGAAGCCTGGGGCTACCCAGTTTAAACCATGATTGTTTTAAACCAGTGAGTTATATCTGATAGTCAAACTTTGACTCCTTCCTTCCATTTAGCACTCTCTGTCTGTATTAGTCTCTACAGAGTTAAGCCAAGAGAGACTGAACGCGAAAATTAATCTCCCACTACAGATGGTCTTCCTAGCAAAGAATTAGTAAATCTCTAAGAAGTGGTTTTTTTGTTTGTTTGTTTGTTTGTTTGTTTTTGTGCTGTACTCCTCCATAATTTCATAAAGGCTAACAGTTTCTAGTGCAGGAAATAAAGCTACAAAATACGTTGGTTGGTCTTTTTTTTTTTTTTTTTTTTTCAAAAAAGGCTTCTTCAAATGCCCTCCCTGGGTAACAATCAGCCAAGTTCTCATTACTGGGAACTTTAAAATGTGTGCTGATCTGCAAAACAGAGCATGAGTGATGTGAGCATTACTTATATAATTGGTTTTGTGCATACTACTATCACATACTGGCTTTAAAATATACCCCCTTGGTGTGTTCATTATATCTCTCTCTCATCCAATTCTGCAATAGATATTTGCAGTAATTTATCACTGTTTATTGTTAAGAATGCAATGAATATGCAGCAGTGTCCTGTATTCTAACAGTCTCACATTACATTCTCAAAAGAACATACATGTTAATTTACAAAACATAGTAGAAATTTCACATTTCTCTTATTAACTTCTACAAATTCAACAGAGCTGACCTACTGTCATGTTTTTGTTTTCCTCCTTTTTTTTTATTTATTTATCTCTGTTTAGTTAGTAGTGATTAGAAATGAAAACAAGACTCATAGAATGGTAATTTGGGTTTTGTCTGCTGATTTTGTGATTTATTATTCATTTTGGCTTCTTTTTATATTAATAAGTTTTCATTTTAAATGATTTATGAGCTTTTTTGATTTCTAGATTTTATATCTTTAAAAGTATTCTACATTTGATGTAGTTCTTTAAAGGAATATTTAATTGTATAAACCCTTAAAGATGCAGATAAATCTCCTGTAAGGCACATACAGTGTGAGTGGTAACTCCATAATTTAAAGCCGTATATCACAGCATGCTATAAAACTTTCTTATCAGCAGTTCTTGGCAATATAAATTGATATGTTTGGTGTTAGCAGGTAATGTACTCTTTTCTGTAAGTCACCTTACTCCAATTTACCCTTAAGCTAGTCTCTGCAAGGAGGGTGGATTTATTAACAAACTTATAGATGAATTGAAAGCAGTCTGTCCATAACCATAATTAGTAGAAGATGACCGTGACTAGTTCTGTTGTGTAGATTACCCAGGACACCTCGATTACTGTTCTGTAGCAACAAACTGAGTATTCAGCCTTGTGAATCAATGAGTACTGGATGCAGTAGCAGATAATCCAGAGGCCTGGGTCACAATTTGTCTGTTTACTCCAAATTGATAACCTCTTACTGCTCTATTTCTCAAAGGGGTTATTTGCTGCAGCAGATATTCCTATTACTCTTCTGACTGCAAAATAGCTTGCCTCTGTGCTTAAAAGTGATAAGGAAAGAGGAGATCGTCACTGGCAAACTGCAAGAGCTTAATAGGGATTTGAATAAAGAGGCTATGTGTTATAACATCCTCCTAGGAGGGATTCTGGGGCTGAACATCAATATTCCCAAGCCCATTGTCGTGCCAGAAGGCTAATTACATTCATGTCAGAGTCTTTGAGAAGAACCAGTAATGAACCATATATCCCATTTAGGTATTAGTTGTCACTATATTCATCAGTCTAGACATGCAAGAATCAGTGGAGAACATACCTGACACTATAGCATTTGTGTTGTGGGTGTAATTGTTGCACATATTACAATCAACAGCAGACTGCTGCCATAAAGAGTTGTTCCTTTCTCACTCACTCCCAGCCAAACACTCTGTTGCCTCCTTTCCAGCAGATTTAATAATAATTTATTCATAGCTGAATTAGTTCAACCAGCAGATTATTTGGAAAATGACCCCTTTACTCTACCCAAAATAAAGGCTTCTCTTCAGGTCATCTTAAGTCTCACTTAGATATAATCTCAGGAAGGAAAAGGGAAGAAACGATTGTCCTGCTACTATTAAACAAAGATCTGTGTTCTGGTGCAATATATGCAGCATAAAAAGTCATCCTGAGTCACCCAATGAGAAAGAGAGGCAGTTTATACCTTCACTGAGTCAAGGAATGGGTACGTTGTCAGGTATAAGAGCTGATCTGGTCTGAGAAGAAATTTTTATTCCTGAGGAAGTGAAAGAAAACTTACTTTGAATCAGGTGGAAGGTCAGACTATCTCCAGACTCAAAGAGAAGTAAACTCATTTTAGAAAAACAGTTTAAATAGATTAAATCTACCTAGACCCATTGGAGGGCACCAAAATGGAAATTAATTATAAAACCAAGACTGTCTTACCAAGACAAGAATTTCTTTCAGGGATAAAAATTGGGGCATGGAGCAAAAATAAAATCCACAGATACTGGAGAAGTCTGCAAAAGGCATTTTTGATAGTGCTCTTTTTTTTTTTTTTTTTTTTTTGGAACTCTGTCAGCTATTTTAGATGTTTTGAATAACTGCTTTTATTTGCAGTTTTCTTTAACTTAGCTTGAGATAAGAATAATCTTCATATAACCCAACAACAACATGTTCCTCACTGAAGAGTAAGGCAAATCTAAAAACCTGGCCACTTGGCCTCCTTAAGTGCCCAGTTCCCTCATGTTTTCTGAAATACCCAAAAGCAACTAGAGAGTTTCTGCATACAAAATGCACGACCCTGGTAAGGAGTTTTTGCTACAGGAGTCTACACCAAAGAATACTACCAGAAGGCTGCCTGGCATCAAGTAAAATACAGGAAAACATGCATGAATTCTAAGGATCTTTATAGAATGTATCACAATATCTAGAAGCAATTGACAGTAACTAAATAAGAAACTGACAATCTTTTAGAATTTTATGGGCTGAAGGTTATTTAGCAACTTGCAAAAACTAGATTTAACCACAATAATTAAGAATCTAAAGGTAATTTTAATAGAAGTCTTGCATGTACCAAAATGTCTTCTGGAAGAAAAAATAGTATTGTGTTTTCTTTTAGCTGTATCTGTTGCACGAAAATTTAATCTCTACTGGTCAGTAGAGATTCCAAACTCTACAGTACATTTCTGCTATTCTCTTTACGGAAAAAGAAAAGTTATTTTATGCAAAAAGTGATATCGATCGTGCAGTATTTCAAGACAGATATCAACACACAGTTCTAAGTAGTGATTAAAAAAGACGTCAAAACAAACCAGGACTCGTGTGTTAAGTCAGTGGTAAAAAAGGCTTAAAGAAGTTAACTTTGACTGTACTTTAGACTTTGGGTAGCAAAGAACAAGAAAATGAAAGCAGAAAAAAATGTGTTTCAAGAGCAAAGCCAGGTGAATTGAAGAGCTATTTTTTGGAGGTTGGAAGTTCAGTTGTATCAAAATTCAACTGAAAGAGACCGGAACCACTCTGGAAAGTAAAAAAAGAACTTTGAAATATGCAGAGCAAATACCAGCTGCCTTCCATCCTCAACACTTTTCTTTTTTTAAACACTTTACTCCCTTCTCCTCTCATATTTCAGTGAACTACAAAGAGAAGGTGGAGATGATGGTGAAAAGCTGAAGATGCTGGGAAAAGCATTTGGTTCTTTTGGACAAGACTTGGAAAAAGACAATGCTACAAATGGTTTTGGAGACTTTAGCATCTCAGAAGGTTATAGAAAAATTTGTAAGTTAAGGATTGGTATGTCAGTGAAACAAGATAGTATACTTTCAAGAATTAAGGGATAAAAGGTGTGAGGCACTGGAACAGGTTGCCCAGGGAAGTTGTGGATGCCCCATCCCTGGAGGTGTTGAAGGCCAGGTTGGATGGGGCCCTGGGCAACCTGATCTAGTGGGTGGCATCCCTGCCCATGGCAGGGGGGTGGAACCAGAGGATCTTTAAGGTCCCTTCCATCTCAAGCCATTCTATATTCTATGAAGATTAAAATGGAAAATTCCCTATTTCTAAATTAAATAAGCCATGTATGTATCTAATTAACGCTATATTGTATGATCTCACTGCTGAGATTTTTGACAATCTATTAGCATTAGAATGGTAAATTTTACATATTTTTTCTACATTAAAATGCAGGTTTTACAGATGAGGCCTATGCAGAAAAATAACCTCTAATAAAATGTAACAAGTTTACTGGCTGACTGTCTGTTAAAACTCCTTATAGTTCAGCAGTGAGTGAGTAAAATTCATTTGGATTCAGTCTTCTGTGCTTTATGCCTTTTAGGAGGTAAGTATTTGTAAGGGAAATTGTCCCTTTCATTTCATGGCAAATGCCAGCCCTGAACGGGACCAGTTTTATCCACTGTGATTCTTAAACGTCTGATCACTTCTAGATTATTTATAAAGGTATATCCAGATCCATTGAAATTTTAATTTTTGTGTTAGAAATCCCAATTCTCTGTCATGTAATTCTCCCCAGAAAAGCCAGAATTGTAGCATGGGAAGTGATTAGAGTCCCTTTCCAGAATTTTCAGAAAGAGATCAGCATTTAAGACATACTTTAGAAGTCCTCAACACTCTGGGAACAGGTAGGTTTTCACTCAGTTTTACAATAGAACATTGCTGTAAATGTTGAAGTACAAATCTTTCATAAGAACTTACAGATTTGATATTCTTCCTCTTCTAGAATTAAACATTTTCCCATCTCATGTTGAAGGCAAATATATTAAATAAACTTACTTTCTTACTGTGAAAAACTGAGCCTTATTTATTTATTTTGCTAGTATTTATTGTCCCTCTACTTTTGTCCCTATGGCAAGATTTTGGTAAACTTGGGCTGAAGCAGTCATGCTTTTGGCTCTATCCATGAATTATGTTACATACATCTATCTGGTGCGGTGCTTCATTCCCTTTTTCTGGTTATGTCATATTTATTCCTGAGCAGGTGGACATGTGCTGACAGTTATCACATATAACATTAAAGCAACTTACAATGGATTGTTGCTCTTGCCTGGAAGTGAGTGTTGAGCAAAATGGGAAAAGCAGTTATCCTGCAAACAAAACAACTTTTTATCATAAATTTGACCTGCATCACAAATTAATGGAGACAATTTCTATAGTAATAATGTAATCCCTGGAAGAACTGCAGCTGTCTATTCAGGTGCATTCAGTCTCTCCTTGATGGGAATAATTACCTTCTATCCTCACTGGATAATTGCCTTTTGATTGAGGTCATCAGAGCAATCAAGTCTGTGAGAGCCAGAAATCATTGCTAGGGTGAAAAGAGAGGGGGGTGGGGAGGAGGGTAAAACCAGAACAGAAATTTTAGAAGGGAGAATTACTAAAGAGAATTTACATGTATTTTACTGCTTCTTTGTTTGTAGTGATACTCAAATGATGTGATTATATGAAATTAGATAGCTATTAAATATGTTAAAGCCCATATCTATTTATTCTTCTTTCTTCCAAAACAAGTGTTATTGGATCAGTCCTTGAAAAGAGAATTTTCTAACTGCAAGCTTTGAAAATAGTGTCACTGTGAATAATATCTGCATCAGTTTGGAGCTGTGTGTGTGTAAGTGTGTGTCTGAGAGTTTACAACAATGAATTTAGTAATTTAGTAGCTTGGATTTTTGCCCTGAGTCTTTAGATCCTAGTATTTGTCGATACTGGCAATTGCTTTCACCTGGTTAGCAATTTGACAATGATACAGCTCAGAATGCCATTTATTATTCTGGTATACATCTTTCCAGTTATTCTGTCAATCTGATATTGCCTACATTGAAGGAAACAATCGCCTAAGCTATTTGCTGACTGTTTCAGCATTGTACCTCCAAGTTATACTGAAAAGAAATATTTTGCTTTTGTTTTACAAATTATGAGCAGGCTGTGGAGCATCCTTTTGCTTTAAAATATTTTGATATTTTTCATTGTGGGTACTAATATTTATAATTTTCATATGTAACAAGAAAATATTTTGCTATATGGATGTACATGACTAAATTTTGTCAATGGAGAAAAATCAGCAGGGTGACTCATGTTGATTGGCTATGGAGAAGAAACTGTTGCATCATGTACTACATGGACTGCATTTTAAAGGATAGCCTTTGTTTATAGTTTTTTAAGTTAATAATGAAATAAAAGTGGCAAATTTGTATCCTCTATAATGTGGTGCCTTTATTTCTGTCTGTTGTAAAGGGAAATGCAAATTCTGGCTGAGCTGTTATTTCCCTTATATATTTAACAGAAAGTGTGTCTCGCAGACGATAGATGCTATATATTCTTTAGAAAGAATGTCTCTGAATATTTCAACCATATAGAATCAACTCGGGTAATCCATGCTCAGGCTGGTAAATATACTTTTGCTGTTCAGTGCAAGTTCAGAGGGTTAGTTTTTTTGTTCATAAGTGTATTACATTACATTTTAAATTGCAAATAAAACTAAGTAATTTGTGATGACGATGGGCATGTAGTAAATATGGAAATGGTTCAGGGAAGTTTTTCCTTACGTTGCTTCAGTATGAGACCTTATGATGAATTTTCATGAGTCTGTTTGGAAGCATACTATGAAGCTTCAGATGGCAAATATAGTGTTCTTGAACTGTCACTGAATTAACATAAGCAGCAGATTTACTGTTTTCGATGCCTTCTAAAAATAATTAACTATCAGAATCTGCTGCTGGGACAGACATGAAGCAAAACTTGTGCAGTAATGCTTCCTTTTATTTTTAAAAATGTTTGTATGAAATGGATGCCTTAAAACTGGAAGCACACAACATTTCAAACAGTGTAAGGAGTGGATATGTATAAAATGTAGGTATTTGATGCATTAAGCTTCTCTGTTATTTTTAGAGATTCTACAACACAACTTCTTCTCTTCTAATAGGAAAATTTGACTGAGATATTTCTGTTATTCTTACAAAAAATGTTATCTAAAATTTATAGTCTGAATCTGCCATCGAACATGTTAAACATTTTAGAATATGTGCACTTGATAGTTCACAGAAGAGGTTGTGGTGGTTTCACCCAGCTAAACAGGTGGCCTCCACCACAACCGCTCGCTCACTCCCCCTCCTCAAAGAAACAGGGGGAGAAAATATGATGGACCAGGGCTTAAGGGTTGAGATAAGGACAAGCAAGTTACTCACTAATTATCGTCACGGGCAAAACTGACTCAACATAGGGAGATTAGTATAATTTATTACTATAACTAGCAGACTAGAGCAGTGAGAAACTAAAAGCAAACTAAAAACACCTTCCCCCCATCCACCCTCTTCTACCTCCTCCCCCCGAGCGGCGCACGGGAATGGGGAATGGGGGCTGCGGTCAGCCCATATCACTGCGTCTCTGCCGCTCCTTCATGGTCACTCTGCCCCTGCTCCAGCATGGGGTCCCTTCCACGGGATGCCGTCCTTCCTGAATGGATCCTGCCTGAGCTTCCCACAGGCTGCAGCTTTTCAAGAGCTGCTCCAATATGGGTCCGTACCACGGGGTCCATCCTTCAGGAGCAAACTGCTCCAGCATGGGTCCCCCACGGGTGGCAGCTCCCACCGGATCACCTGCTCCTGCGTGGGCTCCTCTCCACGGGCTACAGGTCCGGCCCGGAGCCTGCTCCTGCGGGGGCTCTCCATGGGCTGCAGCCTCCTTCAGGCCAGATCCACCTGCTCCACCGTGGGCTCCTCCACGGGCTGCAGCGTGGAGATCTGCTCCGCCGTGGTACACCATGGGCTGCAGGGCGACAGCCTGCTCCACCATGGTCCTCACCACAGGCCGCAGGGGAACTTCTGCTCCGGCACCTGGAGCACCTCCTCCCCCTCCTTCTTCACTGACCTTGGTGTCTGCAGGGCTGTTCCTCACTCCTCTCACTCCCAGCTGCTGTTGCGCAGCAGTTTTTTCCCCTTCTTAAATCTGCTCTCACAGAGGCGCAAACAACTTCGCTCATTGGTTCAGGTCTGGCCAGCGGTGCGTCCCTTTTGGAGGCGGCTGGAGCTGGCTCTTATCTGACATAGGGCAGCTTCTGGAATCTTCTCACAGAAGCCACCCCTGTGGCTCCCCTGCTACCAAACCTTTACCACGTAAACCCAATATAGAGGTCAACTAAAGCTGTACTCATCTGAAAACAGAGCTAAAAGGAACATCACAGAAATGCATTGATTTGCTGATAATCCTGCTGTATGAATACATATTTTCATTTGCTAATCCTGTTTGTAGGAGATAAAGCCCCATGCTCCAGAGCACTGCCAGCCAGGAACTGCTTGGTGTTTGGCACAGTAATACTACTGCCTTAGCAAGTGAAGCATTGTGCCTTGCTTCTTTAAGGGACAGGGCTGAGCAATGCAGTTAAATTGGCTCAGTTTACCACACTGGGGATCACAGGATGCTTAATACTTTTGGGGTGAGTACAAGATAATGATGAGCTATCCTACGAGGAGTAATTTCCAAGGTACTGCCCAAGCTACTCAGAAAGATAGATGTGAATGAGAAGGGCTTTTTAGAAGAAGTAAGTTCTGGGCTTGTTCTGAGACAGACAGTCTGCTGGAGAACCTATTGGATTTGACAGAAGGACACAGAAGAGATCATGGTGAGTGACAGTGGTAAGAAGAAGAAGGAAAAGAAAAGAATTTGGAAGCTAATGGTGTGGAAATCAGGTAGGTTCACCAAAGCTCTGCATGTAACTGAAAGGAAACTGTTACTGATAAACACCAACTGTGGCTGAATGCTATAAGAGGTTTCTTACTGCTCCTTCAAGGCAGTTAGTGTTAGTCACTTTTCATTCAAATAGTTGAACTGCTATTATAAGACCATATCAGTGTATACCTCACTCTGTCTTTCACGAGTGCAAAACATAAAGGTTTTAGAAAAGTAAAGAGAAAAATATACTCATAGGTGCTTCCAGAGATAGGAGCAAATTTTCTTCACTAGCTTTCTGAGGAAGAAATTACTCCATGCCTTCCTCCTTTTTTTTTTTTTT
>VXAL01006202.1:4513-14880 GCA_013399475.1 Chauna torquata
AAAAAAAAAGGACTGAGATGCATTTTAGAAGCAGAGGAACTATTATAAAAACAGATGAAAGTGAAACTTTGGCGATTCAGCCCCAAAAACTATGTCCATTGGTAACCTCATATGGGAAAATCTTATGTGGGGATCAACTTTTGACAAATTTCAGGCAGGGCTGGGACTTGGTGCTTTCATTAAGAAATTCCTTAAGCAAGAAAGATTTTAAGTAGTCTTCTTGGATGCGAACTTCTACTCTCCCTAAAAGCCCTTCTTAGTAGTTTGTCTGGGAGAACTTCCTTCTGAACCAGCCCAACTGCTCTAGCTCTTCTTGGCATAAAGCTCACCTTTGCAATCAAGGTATTTTGAGAGACAGTCAGGATTCAAGGAAAATTGACTCACAGGACATGAAATGGTCAAGGGACTTTGATAGCTTATCACAGAACAACCAGCAATGCCACAGTATTAGATGAAATGCAATCCCATAAACAGACACTGTGATTTTGGATAAGCTTTTTGAAAAATATTTTTTTCATTGAGTAGTACCTAACAAAATATCTCCCTCCAATTGATTTCTTTTGCGGAGCATGATATACTTCAAAAACACAGAAAACAAAAATCTTTGAAATCTGTTCCTAATGAGGCCACAGACACAGCAATAGAACTGGAAATACCGCTTGAATATTCTTGTACAAGAAAACAAAAAAAGGGGGAAAGTTATTATGGGAATAATAAGCAATTACATGATCCAAAGCTTAAATTTGAAAAGGACTTTTTTTCCAACATTTGCTAAATACATTAGCACGAGCAACTCACTGAATTTCAATATACATGGAGATTGCTTGTTGATGTTAAATTATGAAGTAATTTTATGTTATTTTCTTTTAGTTTATGGATGAATAGATTCATATGAAGTCTGAGAATTACTCCTAAACAAAAGTACGGATTGTGATTTCCACTTGCTCTTACTTTCCTTCACAAAGTTATTAGAATTGTTAGAAAATACATTGGATACACTTTTATTTAATTGCATTCAGCAAATTGGTCAAGATTTCATAGAATCATAGAATGTCTTGAGTTGGAAGGGACCTTAAAGATCATCTAGTTCCAACCCCCCTGCCATGGGCAGGGATGCCACCCACTAGATCCAGGAAAGGATGAGGATAGAGGAGAACACCACCTGCACTCCTGATCCCTTCAACATCTTTCCGAGAGACATGAAGACCCTTTTGATATTTTGGAGTCTCCTTGTTGCAGCCTCATGTGACCACACATGAAAGAGTAGGAATGGGTGGTGGTCCTCTGTCTTAACCAGCCTTGGTAGCCTCTTTGTGACATTGCACATATGGGCCCCGATAGGGAGCAAACCCCTCTGGAGAGTTTGTCTGAATGACAAATGGGTGCTTCAGTGCCTCTCAGCACTGAATCTCCAATCACTAACACTCTTCTCGCTTTTCTGGTGGTGCTGGTTCCGATGCAAGTGGTTGGTTGGACCAACCTTGTGTGGTCATCCTTTCCTGGATCTTGTGCATTGCTTACACATTCTTCTTCTTCCAGCCCCAGAGCATCGTATCTGTTGCGCAGGGGCACTTCGGGTGCAAGGGAAAGACTCCTCCTTCTACTGCAAGCAGAGAAGATGGTCCAGTCTCCCTTGTCTGGTGAGTAAGCCAAGTCTGTCAGCTCAGGGTTGGTTGCAAGGCCATAAGGCAAGTCTGTCACTCAGCCCGTGTCAGTGCATGATACCACGCATCAATCTCTCATTCGGATTCCCAAATACTACACTGCCTGGTGAACTCCTCTCGCAACATGGCTACTTGTTCAGAAAGTTCATCCAGCTGGGCCCACCTGCACCGTGACACCCACTTCTGCCTTCAGGCCATAGGAGGACTTCCACATTCTGGAGTTCCCTGCAACTGAGGGTCTGGGCATCTTTATTGGTCCTCGGGAGGTCTGTTTGGGTGTAAGTGTCTGCCTGGGGAGGTTGTGGCCTCTCCATCTTGGTTGCAGCCTCAGCTCAGCAGTTGTGGTGGGTGCACTTCTTTTTTGTTTCAGTGGAAGGCTGCTTCTTGATGGTCCCAGAATAGAAGAATGTAGCCCACCTTCCACTCTCCCTGCATGCCCTCCTGCGCGCACTGCCACGCGCACTGCCACGCACACTGCCACACCTTGCCTTAAGAACCGTGCCACGCCATGTTTGCCTGCTCTGTTCGCCGTGCTCCTGGTCTTTCGTGCTCCCTAGGGGCTGCCTTTGTACATGAGGGGCTGGCTGCCCCTCCCAAGCCTCACCAGCCACTCTTGCGAGGACTGCCAGCTCCTGGCAGCTCACTCTGCTCCCTGGGGTTTCTCGATGTGGGAAACACCCCGGAACACTGCGATCCTCTGCTCCACTTCAGAATGCGCTTGCACAGGAGCCAGTCACCTCAGCAAATCAATTGAGGTTTAAAATTAAAATGATAATGTACTGGTGAAAGTGACCAAGACCAGTCATTCTCTCAGAAAATTTTGAATTATCAAAACACAACAAAAAAATAGGCAACCATGGTTGCAACAAATTTAGAGAAGATACCCCTAAAATATTAAGTTCTGTGCAATTTGAAATGACCTTTCCAACTAAATAAACTTATATATACATGAAATAAGAGTTTCTGTTATTATTTCCCCTTGGTAGGTGAGTGGAACTTATTGGTTTTTCTTAAAAACACTGCAATCTGGATTCTTCCCACTTATTTCTGTATTCCAGAACCACTTGAATAAGAAGCACATTTACTCTAGATTCCCTGAACAACCACATCCAATTGTTGGTGTTGCTCTTGTTCTGGAGATATTTCACACTTGTGACTAACATTGGAGCCAAATATGAATCTATTCTTACTCTAGTCATTTAAATTAGAAATTGGGTGGGATGATTATACATCAAAACTCCTCCTTATTTTTCTTTGTGTTTTATACCCTTGTCACCCAGCAGATAGTCAAAGTGTTGAGTCTTGCAGTTTGTTTGAGTTTTTAGGAATATTTGGCGATAGGTCAGGTATGTCTTTGATGCAGTTTTGTCTGCTCATAAATGGCACACAAAACTGTGTTTTCCAGGACATTTTGGTGAGAATAAAGGAACAACAGACAGTTTCTTCACTCACAGATCCAAGTTCCTTTCAGCAGGGCTCCACCAAAGTACAGTCTCTTTTGTTTTTTTTTTCAAGCCACATTACGATTGATAATCACCATCACATTTTAGAAGGGGAAGTTTGGTTCCTCAATGCCAATGATCTGTTGCTGCAGACCAGGGCTTTTGTTCAACTCCTACACTTGATCTGAAATCCAGATGGCCACCACTGGGCATGGGATCTCTGAGGCTTTTCTTAACCTATGAACCGTCACTGACATTCATAGATGGAAAACTCAGTATTACTCAAATCTAAATAACATATAAGCATGGGTGCATCTTTCAGAACATTGAAGGTTGCAGAACTTCTTCATATACTTCCCATTAACCTTTTCTCCATTTTCTCCCCTTTTGCATTAATTTCTTAAGTGAAAAATTCTTGAGATAATGTTTCTTAAAAAAGTGATTAATTCAACTTCTTATATTTTGAGTTGAAAGGTGAACATCTCTAATAAATACTTCCTTAAGTTTTGGTATTTAACTTGGGCTTCCCCACCTTTTTTTCTCATATGTTTAGAAACTTGTATTCGAGACTAGACTACCCAGACATTCTCTCTATTCATGTAATTCCAAATCTTGCACTGGGAAATGCTAGGGACAGAGGAATGACTCCACGCAGTATTACTGGAAAATGAGATAACATCTTCTTAAAATATATTTTATGACATTCTTCCTTTATGCAACACAATAATTTTGTGGGAAGTGAGATGCATATTTTATTATAGAAAACAAAATCCTTGGGGCCCATGAATTACAAAGTTTTTGTCTGTTTGTTAGAACTTAAAAGTTTAGCTGTGTTGTAACTGTAAGCTGCACAATATAATTTCTAAACAACCATTTCTGTTCTTAGCCATGGCTGAAACTGTCCATGTTTATGTAAAATACAGTCTAAAACAATCCAGACATACTGCTTTCAGAATCATTGGCAATATGTGAGAAGACTAAATGGCTGCCAATCTGGATTTTTACTGAACTAAGAGCTGTAGTAATATGTGATTTTGACAGCTAATGGTATTCTGTGATTTGAAGTAAACTGGGTGTAATTCATTTGTCTACTCTGACAAGTGACTCTAGAAAAGTACCATATGTTAAAGAGCTACAGTTTTAAAAACCATCTCCACAGCTGGGCTGATGTGTAGCAATTGCTGGTGTAAACTTTCCTCCTCCACTGAATTTGGAATATGATGGGTATGCCTTAATGTCTAATTATGATTTAAGTCACCTCACTGGTGGTTTAATTTAACCTGTCCTCTGCTGAGAAAAGATGAACTCAAAAAGCTGAAGAGTTGTAAAAAACAGTGGTCTAAAATAATTACCCATGATTGTATAATTGTTGCATATATCTAAGTCATAATTCTGCCTGAAATACCAGGCTTGTACATTGGAAACAATGCATGTTGGGCTGCAGAATTGAGGAGATAAAGGTCCCCATAAGCTATAGGGAATTTTCTACAAAACATAAATTTCTAGCTAAGAGACTATCCCATAATTTCTAAAAGTGAAAGGACCAGCAAAAATGGTTCCATGAAGAATTACATATGAAAAGAAATGGTTCTCTTGAATATTGTCCCCGATCCTCTTTTGCGATATCAATTATGCATTGTATGCCGGTGCTTGGTCTTCCAGGGAGTCTTCTATGTGAACTCACAGTTACCCTGGGGCAGAATCTTTCAGAGGTGGCATGGTCCTCCCAGTAATTACATGGATTAACAGTGATACGTTCCTAATTAGTTTGTTCATTGCAGGCCTTGATGAGCTTTTTATCCAAAATGCTGTTTTGAGATATTGTCGTTAAACCAATGATTAAAAATCAAATGGGTCAGTATAACTGCAAACACATTGAGCAGAAAGATGTACCAGCATAAAGAATTAGGTTTTTTTGTTTGTTTCTCAATGTTATGCACTTTTTAATAGGAAATTATTTTGCTTTATAGTCAAATAAAACAAACTATGCTCTAGAAAATAACTACATGCATCAGTAAATAATACAGCACACTCTGAAATTTAAAGTAATTTGAATGAACCAAATTTTTCAAAAATAATTAGAGTGGATATATATATATGACATCATTTTATAATGGCAGATTCGTATTAATTTAGTATGGCATTTTCTAGTCATTAGACATATCTTAGAACTGAATAAGTTATTAACATAAATATTTTATATAAATTCCTCTCTGCAAATACATTTCTTAAAATTTCATAGAATGAATTACCTTAGTGATATGAAATTTTAAAATATCAAAAAAAATTAAGAACAATCTTCCTTGCTGAAATTATGCTTACCAAAGCTGTTTTTTGACCTTATAAAAAAAGGTTAACTGGTGTTTTTATTGAGGTGGGGGGAAGAAGACTTCAGTAGTTTTACTCAGAAAAGAAGCAGGATCCCCTTGTTTTGCGCAACATCATCATTCTGGAGGATGGGCATGTACCAGAGTTGGCTTATAGCCACAGCATCCTATGTGGCTGTGGCTATATAGCACATAGAAAGCATGAAAACTGTTTTGCCTGATGAAAATTTAATTCCCCCAGAATATGAGGAATGGACCTACCATAACGCACCTCCATGAGCTGGGATACTGTGCATATCATTATTTGAACATTGTCAGGAGACTTACATGTATACCTGTCTCATCTGTCCCTCTTCGACCCAATGCCATGTCACACATTTTCAGAACAGGGCTATTCCCTTTCTCCCATTCTGTTTACCTGTTTCCTGTGAATAGCTTCTCAGTATTTACTTTCCAAGATGACACGTCGAAGTAATGAAAGAGATTATTTATTGTTAAACCTTTCTTTCCCCATTATTGCACTCTTCTACTAGCTAAAGAAATAATAATTTGCCATGAGGAGGCTGCCACCGATTTCCAAAATGAAAAAATGTTAGTAGGGAGTATCCACCTGTAGTTGCAGTGTGCTGAAACACTAGCATGCACAGGACACTACTGTAGGACTATGATTCAGGTAGGTCAGTGCAGACAGCAAATCACTAGAGGAGATGCCCTCAGCACAGAAAGGAAGTATGACTAAATAAGCACTTTCCCTGAAAAAAAGGATAAGCCACAGTTTTGGTGTTGGCGATTTAACCAGGTAATTAAATCAATCCTTTCGAGTGGCATGGATTAATCATGCCGCCACTGGGTTATCTTATAATTTTCTCCCCTCTTCCATCTTCTTCTATCTTCCACATTACATCTTGTTTCCAAAGACCTTTTAAGAATTTCAGGGCAGAAATTGATGCTGCCATGAGACACAAGGTCTACTTAGCTGACCTACTTAGTACAATCACTGTTAGGCAAGTGAATGTTCCCATGAAAGATCCAGCATTGAACAATGCTGAAAACTATCAAAGATTTGTTTCCTTTCTTATAATAGATCCACATGTTCCCAACATGCCTGGTACCTTACAAATGGTATGCATGTCATGTTTAATGTATTTTAAAAGGCATTTTTTCTGTGCAACCCTTAGGGTGCAATTACATAAAGCCAACACACACAAAACTAGTATATGAAGCAATGCATAACCATTTTGTACCCTGGGGCTGGACTACATATGGATCCTTCTTTTCAAAATTCTTAGATTTTGTCATAAATATAAGTGGTTTTGACAGGAAGTTAAAGCTCAAGCATGCCCTTTTTTTGACCTGAGTGTCTCTTGTAGGGCTCCATATTCATGCAGTACATAAATAAATATAACTAACAATGCACAGGAGAAAAGACACATTCTAGAAACTGTTCTACATATAACCGGGGGGAAAAAAAATTGTTGCTAAATTCAGGCTGAATTACCTCTCTCGAAGTTACAAGTACTTCTTGAACATAGCCATTGTTTGCTCCTCTGCTTTTTCTCCATTTCAGCTTGGGAGAATCTGCATGTGATCAACTCAGTCAGTATCTTAAAGTCAGTCATTTTATTCACCCTGAGAAGTTTTAAAGATCATTAGATTCTGGAATGTTGTTGTTTTGTTTTGCTTTGTTTTGTTTTGTTTTCTGTCCCACTGATGTCACTGATGAGGTATCAAACATAAATCTCGTACAAGTTGTAGAGAGAGAACTTTTTAATATTGAGGATGGGTGGTAAAAAACAGGTAAGATCTCTACATAAACATTTTGTCTGGAGCTTTTATTAACTATTAACTAGTCTGATAGTATCATCACCCAAATAGTTATATCTTCCTTATATTCTTTGACCGCAGGGACTATGCCACCAGAGTGAAAAATCTTAAGCTGTTGACCTTTAAGTTAAAATCCTAGATTTGGTTTGCTGTTGAGTCACTCAAGCTGTAGTGATACCTGTAAGTAACACTGTCCCTGGGTATCACCCCTTTGTCTCGATTCTCTGTCAGTTAATAGGATTGTGTTGTCATCTCCTCTGGACTGCCCTAGATCTGCTGTGACCTTCCTGACTGTCTGCTTATCTGTGTGTTGAAACATCCATGAAATTACATATTTTTTCACATTAGTATAAAAACAACTCGTCATGTTTAAATATGAAGAAATCAAGGTCTGCCACTTACTCTAAGGTAATGCATTTTGCAATTGCCTGTTTTTAAAAGCTGAGGAACACAAAATACAGCTCTTTAGATGTAGCATTATGAAAAACAAAATTGGCAGTAGAGTGTCCAGAACTTCTGAGAGGAAACAAATTTCTTAGGTCACATATGACTTTAGGAATTATTGGAGAGCTGCATGATTAAACTTATAAAGGAGTGAGAAATGAAGGTTATTACAATGAATCTTGTGTTTTTGTTAGAAGTAATTGAATTTCTTCATCTTTTCTATTGATTGCCATAACCGTATAGCACTGTCACCCGAACTGGCCTTTGTATTTAGGGATACTTTGTCTCTTTTCAATTGTCACAAGAGAAAGAGAAGAGGTGATACAAACACTGTTTAGATGGGTGGGATTCACCTCACCTAACTTTAGATGTTACTAATGTGTATGTTTACGTCTCAACTACTAACGGGAGGCTCGATTTCAGAGATACAGAGAGAAAACAAAGAGAAACACAGACAAAAAAGAGCTCTTAAAGTCCTATTCTTTGTGTTGTCAGTCTTTCCTCTTCAGCTACCTACTATACCAGCAGACAGCTCTCCAAGTTCAGTGGGTAGGCGACAATGCAGAAAACCCCACCAAAAGTAGTAAGAGTAGAATAAGGGCAATCAGCAAACCCTCTAACTAGTCTTCTAGAGTATTCAGTTAAATGCTAATTTTCATTACCTGTTTCTCAGCCATAAGTAACCATGTTATTGCCAATATTTAGCTACCTGCTAACGCTTCAAATAAAACTCCTCAGTGTTGCTTTTAAGTAGTGTATGTGTTGTAGGGAAACAGTAGTGTCTTTTATTACACTGAATATCAGTGGATAAAGAGCCTAGCTCCCAGGCAAGCAACACCTATCTTCAGGCTCTATTTCAGGCTTGATGCACAAGAAGCAAATTCCAAGCAAAGTGTAAGTGAAAAACAATTGCTCAAAGTTTAACTTCATTATGTCAAATTTGTATTCACATTTTAGCACTTCATTAAGTATTTGACTGCTTATGAGACGGTATGTGAGTGCAGAGGAGGCTGAGAAATAGGTATTACCTTTAAACATGTTAACAGGAGAGCTGAGAAAATTCACAGTCAAAACAGCCTTAAGGGTCCCAAAACACCGGTATATGATGTAAAGTAGCCTTAGGTTACCACACTGGAGCTTGTTTTACATGTCAAACTCAGGTAGACTCAGCTGTGAAGCTCAGCTCACAATAGGGATTACGAGTTTTAAAGTCTGAGTGAAGAGGTATTTGAACCTGAGCTCATGTATTGAACAGTGTCAATAGCAAGTGCACTGAGGCTTCAGCCTAGGCTTCTGATCATCACTGATTCACCAAACCCTAGACCTGCCTTTCAGCAAAGGCTGAGTGTACATACACACACAATAAAAAAAGATAGGATTTACACCTTTAAAAAGAGCGGTGTATTTAAAGAAATTAGATCAATCAGAAATGTGATCCATTTTATCCAGGACAGTTTAACATTTCAATTAAACATGGATAAATTACTTCCCTGAATAATTAAGTATTTTCATGTGTCTAACTCTAGAGTACTTCAGGCATATAGTTCCATCACTGAAATGTAGTAAATGTATTTATTCTGTAGTGGCGTAGCCTAAATAGATAATAACTGGTGACCTACTTAGATACGTGGGTGAAATCTACTAAAAAATAATATTGAGCTTGAAAAAAGACAAAATGCACATGAAACCATGCTCCCACTCTGATAAATCACTACTAATTTAAAATAGTAAAATTTAAACTTACAAGTGGCCTTTCCTGATAAGCTTATCTGGAGGTATTTTGGATAAGGAGGCTGCCTTACATCTCCATCACTACTCCATCAGTCTGACCTTTCAATGCTATTGCAAAAGGCCTCCATAGAATTGGAATAAACTGAGTTGGAAAGAACCCACAAAAATCTTTGAGCCAAACTCCCGGCTCCACACAGGCCCACCCAAAAATCAGACCATGTGTCTGAGAGCGTTGTCCAAATACTTCTTGAACTCCGGCAGGCTCGATGCCGTGACCACTGCCCTGGGGAGCCTGTTCCAGTGCCCGACCACCCTCTCGGTGGAGAACCTTTTCCTAACACCCAGCCTGAACCTCCCCTGTCACAGCTCCATGCCGTTCCCTCGGGTCCTGTCACTGTCACCAGAGAGAAGAGATCAGCGCCTGCCTAGTGTTGTCCGCAAACTTAGTATACCTTCAAGTCCTGCATCCAAGTCATTTACAAAAACATAAAAGACGGCATTAAATGTCTCTGCTTTGTCTACACCCCTATTTGTGAGGTGACCATCTTCATCAATGTTATCTCTGGTCCTCTTTTTGCTGTTAACATTTTTTAAGAAAACACTTTGTATTGTCCCCCACTGTAGTGGGGGACATGGTACTGCTCTATTCAACTCTAATAGAACTTTGGCCACACAAATTTTCTTCCTATAATGGCAAACAGCATCTCTGTAGTCCTCCTATGTCACCTGACTTTGCTTCCAGTGGCCATATACTTTCTTTTTCCACCTAAGCTCTAGAAGATCGCTGCTCAGCCAAGCTGACCTTCCTGTTTGACTACTGACACTTTGGAATTGCCTGTTCCTATGCTCTTAAGAGGTGGTACTTAAAAAGTGACCAGCACTGATGGATCCCAGTGTCTTCAAAAGCAGTTTCTCAGGGGACCTTAATACTGAGC
>VXAL01006202.1:15392-77144 GCA_013399475.1 Chauna torquata
GAAGAGGGTGGATGGGGGGAAGGTGTTTTTAGTTTGCTTTTAGTTTCTCCCTGCTCTAGTCTGCTAATGATAGTAATAAATTATATTAATCTCCCCATGTTGAGTCTGTTTTGCCCATGACAGTAATTGGTGAGCAACCTTCTTGTCCTTATCTCAACCCTTGAGCCCTTTTCCGTTGTATTTTCTCTCCCTCTTCCTTTGAGGAGGAGTGAGAGAGCGGCTGTGGTGGAGTTCCGCTGCTCAGCAGGGTAAAACCACCGCAAGTACCTGCACCAAGAAGTTATCATCAAGGTGTTTTAGGAATCTCCTGAAACTTTTGTATCAGTTGTGTGGTACTCCCAGTTCACGTTCGGCAAGTTGAAGTCCCCTATAAAGACAAGGGGAGCTGACCTAGAAGTCTCTCTTAGTTCCTTGTACCTGCACCAAGAAGTTATCATCAAGGTGTTTTAGGAATCTCCTGAAACTTTTGTATCAGTTGTGTGGTACTCCCAGTTCACGTTCGGCAAGTTGAAGTCCCCTATAAAGACAAGGGGAGCTGACCTAGAAGTCTCTCTTAGTTCCTTGAAGAATAATTCATTGTTGTCATCATCCTGACTGGCTGGTCTATAGCAGACTCCCACAACATCTGCTTTATTTGCTTGTCTCTTAATACTTACCCAGAGGCTCTCAAACATGTCATTGCCAGCTGCGAGCTCTGTACAGTCCAGCCCCTCCGTTACATACAGCACCACCACTCCCAGACTCACCTATTCTCCATATGTTTTCTATGAATGTCTTAATTCTAAATATATTCTTATAGCCTGTCCTCCTTATATTCTTTTCACACTCTGGAAAAAATTGCTGCTAAAAATCAGGATAGTTGTCCAGTTACCACAGTTCATACATCTACAAATCCTTGATTGTTGCATAACTGAGTGATCACATCATAAACGTTTATCCCTGCCCCAGTAATAGTTGACATGCTGGATAGGGACAACTGTTATAGTGCCTTTTGCAGAATCACAGAATGGTTGAGGTTGGAAGGGACCTCTGGAGTTCATCTGGTCCAAACCACCTGCTCAAGTAGGGACACCTAGAGCAGGATGCCCTGGACCATGTCCATGTGGCTTTTGAACACATCTCCAAGGAGGAAGACTCCACAACTTCTCTGGGCAACGTGTGCTAATGCTCTGTCAGACATATAATAAAGAAATGCTTCCTGATGTTCAGACAGAACCTCCTGTGCTCCAGTTTGTGCCCATTGAATCTTTTGTCCAGTGCCCATTGCTTCTTTATCTCCTGCAACATTATAGCAGCCTTATAAAAAGGTATAACTGATCTACAAATTATCATATTTACTAAAGTGCATGAAACTCTCTTTGCTTTAGAAAGTTTGAGGTGTCACTGCTATAGCAAGGTTGTACAGCCAAGGCTCTGCTCCTGATGCTGGTAGTGCTTGGTCCACATGTCACATTTTATTATTTAGAACTAGTCCTAGAGGATAACACTATAAATCAACTAAAAAGAGAGATTGTATCGTAGAATATCCCAAGTTGGAAGGGACCCACAAGGTTCATCGAGTCCAACTCCTGGCTCTACACAGCATGACCTCAAAATCAGACCATAAGTCTTAGAGCGTTGTCCAAACACTTCTTGAACTCCATCAGGCTTGGTACTGTGACCACTGCCCTGGGAAACCTGTTCCAGTGCCTGAGATCTGGGAGTATAAGAGTCATGGAGGTTATGTGTCCTCACAAAAGGACAAGACTGAGTAAATAGCACCTTTAAAAGGAAAAATCCTGCTACTGCCATTTCATGGGCTTTACAACAGGTGTGCATATTCTGTTCAACGTACCAGTATATCTGGGCCTGCTCTGGGGCTATCCATCATGAATGCAGATCTGGTGATGTTTGGTGATTAGACATTGTTCCAAAACTGTGTCATCTAAGGATTAAGCTTTCCACAAAGCTTCACCATAAGGATTCAGGATTTATGGCATATACAAGTGCTCACACACAAATTAGTGTTTCAGTCATCCAATTTCTACAGCTGGCAATTCAGCTTTCTCTATAGAAAACAGTAGTAGCTGAAATGGGTGCTAGAAAATGAATACATGCACCGTGTATTATCCAGCTCTTCACTGGTTATGGCTGGCTATTCTGAGCTGCTGAGATTAAGCTGTCTGTAAAACTTTCATATGCATCTGCATGGTCCCTATGTCTTTACCCTTCCCATGTATCTGATGTACACCGGGCAGGGAATGGCTCCATGTAAGATTGAGCATCGATAGTTGCAATGATAACCCTTGGGCCATCTCTCATAGGGTTCTCTGAGCTGATGTCCTCATTTGGGGAGAATTGTTGCTCTGACATATGTGAAGAGGGCAATCTTAGGGCTCATGGAAACTCCTGCTATGCTGTGCTGCTCCAACAGATATTCTTCACCTTCTCAACACTATCAACATCATCTAATCAAGCACCAGCTGTGAAAGTATGTCAGTATCAGAAGTAGATAGGATTTTCCCCTCATCTTTGCTGAGGGAAACAATATGTCATGGTGGGATTTCACTGCACAGAAATAGTTGTTACGGGAAGCACACACAACTCTTGTTCCTATGGACACACATGCAGATCAGAGAAACCTCCCATTGCAAACAGTGATGTCATCTGTGCACTATACACAATTTTTCATCTCCTGGTCCTGACTGAGCATCATCTGGTTCCCTGCTAGATTCAGTTTCTAAATTTCTGACTCTGGAAATACATATATTTGCATAGCATTCCTCTGTTTATTTACAAAAAAAATAGATTTTACAATGTTCATAAATCAGAAATTTAACCTTTCAAAATTGCAAATGCCAGGGAGATGAGAGGTACAATGGATCACTGTCTCCACACTTACATAGTAATACAAATATATAGCAATATAAAAATGATATTACTATGTACATTTTCAAGTATTCAAAGGAGTCAGGATAATTCTTAGAACTTAATCACTCAGAAATGTAATCATAAATACACATCTCTACAGCAGAAAGCATTAAAAAGACAAACCACCTTCTAGGTAAGTGTTATGAGATAGTGGAAGAAAGCCACAGTATTCCTAATTGATATTGGAATGGAAAAGCTTTCAAGAAATGTAATTACCCCAGTACTGGTCACATCTTTCTTGTCATGATGGAATTCTACAGCATGCTCTTCAGGGNCCTTCTGGGTAAGTGTTATGAGATAGTGGAAGAAAGCCACAGTATTCCTAATTGATATTGGAATGGAAAAGCTTTCAAGAAATGTAATTACCCCAGTACTGGTCACATCTTTCTTGTCATGATGGAATTCTACAGCATGCTCTTCAGGGCTATTTGTCTTTATAGAAAGACAGTCAGCATCATTTGAGATGGAAGGCACAGAAAACTAATTGCTTAGTTTTAATACATTAAATCAGAGAAAAATGCTACTACATTGGTATGTTCAGCACTAATGAATGAAACATTTATCATAACTGAAGTTATTGGTAAGCTCAAAAATAAACATCTTGCTTGCATATATAGAGTAATTGTGACTGAGAAATAAACCATATCTACACTTGTATGATTAATTTATTTTCAAAGCCTTCAGTCAAAGAACAGGAATGCTGAGGAACAATATGTGAGTTTAGAAGCAATCAAGTCTATCTGGTCTAGAGATTCTTTGTTGCAGTACTTGGAGACTTAGGGTGAATACATATAATCAGGTGGCTGATTCTCCTTCAAATTTTTTTGAGATCATACAATGCAAGAGATTCTACTGACTTGTGAAAGAGGTGTCCTGCACATCTACCACATTGAGATTGAAGTACTATTCAATCCAAAATATACGACCAACTCCAAATTTGTCAGAACTCTATTTAGAACTGGTTGTTAAGTTGTACTCCTTCAACAATATGGAGCTTATAACTGACTCTCTGTGGTGTATTTTAAAAGATTATGCACTAAAGTAAAACACTGTAACAGTTCAGAGTCTTTTCATAGTTGCCAAAACTTTTATAGGAACAGTCACCTTTCACCACATTCCATTCTTACCAGAAACCAAGGCAATGAATCTGCCTAGGGCTGCCCAGCAAGGGGAATGTTAGAGCCATTTAAAAAGCTTATGCTGTCATAGACAGCTTCTCATTAACAGAGTAAGTACATTTTTATGGCTGAATCATGCTGAATTTAAGATTAAGGCTTGCAGACAATGCCTAAGCATACCTGTGCAGTCTGTAGCCTCCTCATCCCCAGTAAGTGGGGGATTCATAAAGGAAAGATATTACCATATATTAATGCTTCTTTCAAATGACTACATCTTTGAGGTAAGGTTTCAAGTGAGTTGACCTTTAATTGTCATAGGGAGAGACTGCTGCAAAAGTCCCTGTAGGAGGATTATTGTTCCTAGATCACCTACAACACAGGAGCTGGGTATCCTGGAGGATATAAGCAGCGTCAGCAAATCAAGACTCACAGAGTATACAGAAGGCAAAGCAAAGAGGTATTAAAAGAATGAGGCAAAGACTCGTGCAAATAGAATTTCAATGAAGCTAAGTTGAAGGTGATATCTGGCTCATAGTATTGTATACATTGCAGAAGATGGATTTGTCTCCACTGTGTACAGATACCTGGAATGTAGGAATCCAGCTGAACTACTTAGTGAGACATCTTTTCTACATGGAAAGATACAGGCACTTCTGGGGAATTTGCCTTATCCTAAGGCAAACACTTAAACTAGATCTGATGAACCGTGTCATGGTTCAAACGCCAATTTCATCTCCTCTGTCAGTGAGGATCCCTGGTTCAGGCATAGCATCTATATTAAGACGAAATAAAATCTGCTGAATTTGTTTTGACTCAGAGCACTGATACATGTCAGAGCTCTGTCCAGGAGACAATCTAGGCTAGTAAGCAGCAGCACCATCTGATGAATCATCTGCTATTGGGCTTTTGCAGCACAGTATTGAGAGATTTCACTTCAGACCAGAAAGAAATGATGAACTTACCCAGGATAACTGCCAGGTAAATCAATGGTATACAGTTCCCAATGACTTTGTGGAATTCTCATCCTTTAAACGGTAAAAGCATAGCTGTAGGCTAGTAATACAAGGGATGAGACCATCTTGTATAGCTCCACATCTGAGGTATCTTCAAGAATCTCTGTTATAAACAAGGGAGAGAAATTAGCATTTTCAGGGCATAGCTCATCTCTTACTTCTATGACCGTCTAAATTAGGCCAGAATAGGCCTAGACAATTGTTGTTATTCTGCTTTGACAATGATTGGAGTTTGAGTTGGCAACTCAGATGTTGGCCTCCAGTCTCTAGACATAACTGGATCAGATGGATCCTACGTTAATTTTGAGTGAAAAGACTCACTGAAGTCAAAGGTTTTAACAAGTAGCAGAGGATAAAGCTCCGTATTTGAGGATAAAGTTATGATAAAGAGAGAATTTGAAAAAAAAAAAAAAAACAGCTCTCTGATCCCTTAATTCTGAGAACATCCTTCTTCTAATATATGCATTTTTCTCTAGATGAAATGTAAAGAATGATATGACAGGTTACTTCCAGTGACCATGATGTGAATGTGTATGAAGCTAAGAAAAATAATGAGTTTATCAACATGAGACAGAAATGTGCCGTTACTGAAGTGGAGAATTTCTCTTTTGTTGATTTTTGGAAAACAGATAGCTGTACCTTTAATCATCCCCATAGCCAATCCACCAAAATAAGGTTTGGAGCAATATATGAGTTTTACAGCCTTTGCCATGAGGAACACATTGAACTTTATTGAAAACTCAATAAGCGTACTCAGTAAATGCATGACTGGGAACTACTGGAAACCAATCAATATCAAAGACAGTATCTTAAAATCAGCCCAGTGTAAAGCTATAACATTGGGTAGATTAAGCTGCAGCAGGAGCCCAAAAGGGATAACAACCTGGTTCAGATTCCTGATATCAAGGTGGACAGCATTTTAATATCATTTCCTGGTCAGAATGACCAGGGCCATGCATTCATAAACCCAAGAATGTGGTTTAATCTAGAACAATTGTACTAAAATCCTTATTTTAGTTTGCTTAAATCCAAGCAAATGTTTCCAGGATGACACAGTGAGAATGAACTAAGATATGGATGGACCCCGTGAAGTGACCTGCATTCCAGTACGTTAGTGTTAGGCAAATAAAATTCAAATACCATACGTAGCAAATGCAGCTAAAGGATCAGTTTCAGAATACCTAATCTAGTGTTGTGTTGAAGTGTGATGAAATGTGAAAGAAAGGTTAAAATATTTTGAAATGGAACACAGAGGACAACGTTGGAGGGATGCAAGCCACTAGCAATGTGAAGAAAGAAAACTGACAGCTTGTTTAGAAATGAGCAGTATGTCATCATAAAACAATCTTATTGAGAATACACATTCTAACTTTTCACAGCAAAAGAGGAAATTTTATTTTGGGAGTATTCTCAGATATAGGCTTAGAGGGCTTTAAAATCGGTTATGGAGATAGTAATAGGATTAACGATACTGAAAAGGCAGAGAGAAACAAAAACAATTTTTGTGAAATTTACTTTTCTACTGATATTTCAGCAGGTTAACAATAACATAATTCTTTGACATCATGAACATTATCCGTACTGACTATGTCTGAGGCTTAAAATGGGAGTTACTTTTCAGTCCACCCATACCCATCTTTTCAAAGCAGAAGAAACGAATCAGCTTGTTTGATGAATAAGCTCAGGAGAGTATGTCAACAATATTCAACCTGGTTTGGGGAGATGCCAGTATCAACACCAAGGTACAAAGTAGTCAGCTTGTTTACACTTACAATTACCTTAAAGGTGCCTATAGCAAGGTGGAGATCGGTCTCTTCTCCCAAGCGCCAACTGAGCAGACAAGAGGAAATGGCCTCAAGTTATGCCAGTGGAGGTTGAGGCTGGATGTTAGGAAAAATTTCCTCACTGAAAGGGTTGTGAAGCATTGAAACAGGCTGCCCAGGGAAGTGGTTGAATCACCATCCCCGGAGGTCTTCAAAAAACGTTTGGATTCAGAGCTTAGTGACATGGTTTAATGGTGGACTTGGCAGTGTCAGGTTAAAGGTTGGACTGGATGATCTTGGAGGTCTTTTCCAGCCTAAATGATTCTATGATTCTGTTCTTTTTGTGTACCCACTGAAAGGCAACTGCTATTAAGAATAAAGAATTTTCCTTTTTCCGTGGATACAGAAAATTGAAAAACTTCTTTTAGTCACTTAAATTTTGTCACCTAAATTTTCTTCAGCACACTGTACTTCTATTTAATTACAAATAGCCAGTCAATTGAACTGCAATCCCAGATTTCCTTTTCAGCATATAAATGGATAATGTTATTTGTAATATTCTCATTTTACCATAATAATGTTATAAGAATGTTATCAGATTTTGAGGGAATTAGATTCTGCACTTTCAGATTTAGTAGAACAATTCATGTTGGAATATCATTAGGAAAATCACTAAGTGGAAGGAAATTTTTAATATAAGATTGAAGAGCAGTGTTGATGCAGTTAGGAAATGCATGATGAACAGCCACTCCAGACGCTTAAGAAATTCAGATGGTTGGCTTAATTACTTAATTACTGATAATTACAATTTTTCAGAAAGACAGTGAGATGCTTTGCACACTAGCCAACCCTGTTGGGGTTGCAGTCATTTGCAATTGTTTTAGCAATAGTAACAGGAAAGTAAGTCTTCCCTTGCTTCCAGGAGGGTACATGGTTATTGTAGTAAAAACATTTCAAGGAAGCACATGCAGTCCCTGGCATATGGAGGAGAAACAGCTTAACAAAACAGCCTGCTTTGCCATACCACAGAGCTCTGCTGCCTCAGCTGCAACCTTTTATGCACAGAGAAAGGAAGAAAATACAGGGTTAGAATCATAAGCTCGGAAAATTTTATTTCCTGTATTAAAGAATTAAAAAGATCAGGCTTGTAATTAGCCATTACACTAGTGTAAGGAAGACAAGTCTTCCTCCTTCCGTTTGCCTTTTTGATCATTTATGACACAATAGTGAGATTCTAGCTCATAATCTGTGTAATGTCCTAAAACTGTTCTTAGCTTGCTTTTTAAAGTTTCAACCATCACGAGACAGTTAGCAAATGAGCTGGTTGTGTAAAAGAAAATAAAGTGGAGTCTACTGTGATCTGATGAACTCCAGCAATTCTTTTCCATCAGAATTGCAATTGGGCACACTGGGGAGGTTCGAGCAGCAGTTGTCTTAGGAGAAAAAAATGAATCGATTCTGTCTCACAGGTTAAGAGAGTAGTTTAAGGGTAAAGAGGCAAGCATCAGTCACCTCAGGCCTAAAATGAAAAATCCCTCTGCCACCAATGCTGCTAACTGTCCTTCAGATGTCAATATGAGTTGCTTGGGTAAGGTGTCAGGCGTCTCCCAATTGCTACCACTACCAGATCAGTAACTGCGGTATTCAGGATACTCTCCACTGTTGCTGTACACGAATGTAGGACTCTGTGCACGATGCACAAAATCGTTACAGTTTTTAATTGCTTGTTAAAGTTTTTAATTACATGTTTACTTCTCTATCATCTTCTTTCTTCTCTTCTACTTTTGCTGAAGTGTTTGTTTCCAAAAATATCAGTGGGTAGGAACTTCCAATGTTATTTTTTCCTGTATCGAAATGTAGGATAAATGCTAAAGGCTGACTTGGAAGGTCCCTTCCTGTACAGCCTCAAGCACAGAGACATCTCTGTGTCTTTCCAAGAATTTCAGTTGATGAAGGATTAATTTCAGTACTGATCAGAGATGATCAATCTCAAACAGATCCAGGATCAATTCCAACACTTTAGTGTTAACATTCTCCTGGCTTAAGAATATTTTCTAAGTGTTTCAGACACAATGCTGAGGTTTGGGGGGCAGTATCTCTGTTACTTATGGTAATGACTCTGAATTTAGAATTCGTTTGCCAAGGGCAGGTTGCTGATTTTCTTTCTTCTGATCCATTGCACATATTTTACTAAGACAGGTTTGGCATAGATATGATTATAATGGGCAAATGTATCAGCAGGCTGAAAAGCACGACTTCTGTCTTTATCACTGAAAAAAAAAAAAGACAGATTGAGGGGCAGAAATAATAAACTGTACCAGATATGAGGCAGCTTTAGAGAACAGTTCACTAATATGCTTTTCTTGATAGTAAATATGGCTTAAGAAATCCTCAGCCATCCTCTCTGGCTTCGACTGCACATATGGGGGCAGAACAAGACATTGTGTGATGTGCCAACACGTGGGATAGGAAGTTTTAATCCAGGATCCCTACCTAGAACGTATCTGCAGGATCTGCTTGTATTGTATTTCACTGACTCTTTTCACTTATCCAGAAAAATATACGTTTTCAGCAAATTTTTCCAATTTGTTTGTTTGTTTTGGAATGGAAAGTGCGAATTGTGGTAATAGAACAAGAGTGAGTTTGCTTACTACATGTCAATGAATCTACTAACACAAGATTACCAATTGGGCTTTGAAGCTGAAGTCAAATCAGTGAGATGTTTCTGTAGTATTTGTAACCTCTTCTTTATTCTCGGACATGTTCATATATGTGAAATCTATAATAATGAAGTTTCTCATTAAACAGCACTAAAGTAACTGAAAAACTCACCTATGTTTATTGCATAAACTGCATAAATTACAATCGTTCAATCACAAACATTGACAAACAATTTTGTCAATAAAGTGCATTGAAATGAATTGTTCAAAAATTGCATACATTTTGAACCTATGACAGTGATTTTTCTTCCTGCTTTCTTGATCTGCAAGTTTAGAAAACTTTTACTAAAATATTCCAAAGTTTTCAGTCCTTAAAAATAAACTTCAGGCACATTGTTAATGATCTCAGGAAAGAAGAAAAATCTGAAGGTTTTTCTTTGGCACCAATCTTTAGGATCAAGGTGGTCTTTGAGCCTCCTGGACCAAGCTGAACCATATGAAAACCAAGAGATGGCTTTCAATTATTTCATTCCCTTCTGACACTGGGGTTTACTAAACAGTGAGCAGACACTTGCCAATGAAGGCACAATGTTTGCCCACCTTGGGATATCTATGGTTCTGTAAAGGATATTTGGAGAGTTGGGACCATTGTCAAATACCAGGACAGTCTCCTTTTATGAGACAAGTATGATCCTCATTTACAGGAATTGGAAAAGGAGAAACTTGTTCTGGCAGGAGATGTCCATTACCCACCAACAATATCAGATTTATACTTGTTTTTGTGTCCCTGTAATAATCCAAACAGTTTTAAAGATTCAAAAGTTAAACTCCATAAGGATGACGGAACCCAAGATGAATTCCATTAAAGTTGCAGGAGATGCTCAGTTCTGTTCAGTGCCCAGATTTTTGCCAAGGTCTCTTTTGCTGAGAATCTGTTATAAGCACAGAGTTTCTCAGATTTCTTATTGTCCTGGTTTGGGCTGGGATGGAGTTAATTTTCTTCACTGTAGCTGGTATGGTGCTGTGTTTTGGACCTAGGAAGAAAATAATGTTGATAACACATCGATGTTTTAGTTGTTGTAGAGCAGTTCTTACCCTAAGTCAAGGACTTCTCAGCTTCTCGTGCTGCGCTGCCAGCGAGGAGGCTGGGGGTGCACAAGGAGCTGGGAGGGGACACAGCCAGGACAGCTGACCCAAACTGACCAAAGGGATGTCCCATACCATGTGGCATCATGCTCAGCAATAACAGCTGGGGGAGTCAGCTGGGGGGGCTGCCATTGCTCGGGGGCTGGCTGGGCATTGGTCAGCTGGTGGTGAACGATTGTGTTGTGCATCACTTGTTTTGCGTATTCTTTTCTTGTTTCTTTTTTCCCCTTTTTTTTCCCTTTTAAACTGCTCTTCTCCCACCCTATGATTTTTTTTTTTTTTTTTTTCCCTGATAATCTCCCCCATCTCTGTGGTGGGCAGCGAGCAAATAGCTGCATGGTGCCTAGCTGCCTGCCAAGCTAAACCACAACACTATTCCACTCAACTTCTAGATAAGATGGAAAAATTCTATAGCAGTAACTTCTTTGTGATATTTTTGCAGGTGTTATTTCTTTGGTTGGCTGCAGTACTCGGAAATTCAGATAATGTGGAAATCTGCAGCACTGGAGGATCATTAGCTGAACACTCTGCAAAATCTTAACTAGTTTGCACTTGGGTGGCAGCTTAGGTCAGAACTATTTCTCGTTTTGCCTATGAAGCTCTCTTGAACAGACAATGATTGGGATAATTTTAATAAATTAAACAAATTGCAACTTGCTAAATCACAAATTGAACAGCTGTATGAAGGGTTTTTAATAATAACTGAATGCCTATTTTAAAAATGATATATCTGTGATAAAGAATCAGAGACTGATACTGATCTTTGTCTTTCACAAAATATAAACATGAATAAATAACAATGAATAACAGCAAATAAATCATTTCTCCTAGAGT
Organism: Chauna torquata; assembly: GCA_013399475.1. NCBI lineage: Eukaryota > Metazoa > Chordata > Aves > Anseriformes > Anhimidae > Chauna > Chauna torquata. The sequence goes on from VXAL01006202.1 coordinate 26,837, forward strand.
AACTGGGCAATTCTGCAGAACCTCATTCTGTGAATCAGGTTTTAATCTCATTTCATAATACAAGTATTCTCAAGTAACGGTGAGGTTATATTTTATTTTATATTTTATATTTTATTTTATGCTTAGGTTATATTTTATTTTGTTAAATTATTCTGTATATTATACAATAGTGTATATAATTTATAATCTCTATAATTTAGTTAGTGATAGAACATTACTTTCTACAATGTATTTAAATAGCCAATCATAATATACTCTGTCCTGTGATTGTGTTCCTTCTCCTTTGAGTGTGCATAGGCATTCGACATAAACAAAGTGTATATTAATTGAATTTTAATAATTAAAATACAGCCAGACTGATTCTTATATGCCACCTTGTGGAAAATCAATGAAATTTTTTTAACCAGCAGCTGATACTGGAACTTCTGAACTCACAAAGAACCATTGGAAGTTACAAAAATAACTATGAGAAGAAGGATAAAATATTGCACCAGGAAAAAAATATTCCTGCACCAGGAAATAGTTGCTGGTAATACATTTGCATAACATCTGTTAGCTACAAGAAGTACCAAATGGAAAAAACATGACATATTATTATCTAACTCTTTGTCCCAGCATATTTTCACCTTGGATTTCTTTAAATGTGGCCAAAACACACTTCGCAGATGAAACAGTTACAAGGTGTCATTTTTAACCAATGGCCATAGAGGAAAATGGGTAAATCTAGTTAATAAGAGGTGGCTTTCAAGCAAAAATAAAATTCTGAATGCAGTGTTTTAAAATCATAATTATGGTACCAGTGTTCTCATGTCACTCAGATATCTTTTATTATATCCACTAAAATACCTTATTAATCCTCAAATGAAATGTGCTGGTAAAACATTGAACTTTTATATTTTACATGTTAATCAATAGAAGATCTCAGTATTAAATTAAAAAGTATTCACCATATGAAAATCCAGGTTCCCCAAGAGAAATCAGAATGATTTCAACAGAGGCAAAATCTCACCTGTTACATATAAAATTGAAAATATTTCCAGTTTTATTTTCTCCATAAATTTGTGATACCTTCTCCAAGTGAACTCTATAGGCTTCAGAAAAGGTATCTGGAAGAGAACATTTAAAAATAATAACAACAACAACAAAAAAAAACCAGCAGGATTATTGTGCTTTCTTCTTTGCCTACATTAATGCATGGAAGCGGGAATTGAGATATTTAATATCATTTCTTAATTTTCAGTGGTCTATGAGATAATTCTGACATTAAAAGAGTTTAGCAAAAAAAAATTCAGAAAAGATTATTCTCTGTTTTTCAAGCAATTTTAGATCAGAGACATGCGGAATAGAACTTTGAATTTCAAAAATTGTTTAAAATAAATTGATGGTATTGCTTGTCACATGGTTACTTATAAACACACCTGATGTCATCCTAGACAGGAGTTAAGAAGATAGCAGCTAAGGTAATAAAATGGACATCTTGTAGGTCCTTTAAAAGACACTAAGGCAAATGATATAGAGTATCACAGCAGTGACTCAGGCTGAGATCGGAAAATAACGTGCTACCATGTCAGCTAGAATGACCACCAAGTTCTCGTGTTACACCCCAGGTGGCTCCAGTGAAACTAATGGGATCATTCTGAGATGAATCAGAACAATTTACCGGCTCAAACAGTGTTTAATCCTGTCAATTCTTCCAGCTACCTTCCAAACTAAAACTGCATTATTTCTCCCACTCTATAAGCCATTTTTTCCTAATTATACATATTTAAAAGACTTAGTGCATGCCTTATGTACTGAGTAACAAGCACATAAATTATGGCAAAATTATGGGAGGTTTTTTATTTCTTGACAAAAATTACATAAATTCAAATTGAAATATATCTGGTGTGCATGCATTTTTACACCTTTCTTGGTATGTTCAGAGAAAAGCTATGAATTTCCCTATGAACCCTCAATTGCTGGGGGGTGGGGGACAGTTATGTGGGTTTTTTACTTGCATTTTTCATAACAGCACATTGCCAAAAATATTCCAGTCTCCCAAGGACCATAATGAAAGTCTATGTGTAGGTTAATGGATTGTATTGAAAATCCAGTGTGTTCAAATGTGAAAGAAGGGGGTGTGTTTTTTCTCTTTCAGTTTCTTCATATCTTTTATTCTCTCTGAGCCAAATGGCTCGCTAATGCATTTAGAGCTCTCTCCTGTTGAAAACAGCTGCGGCTCTAGCTGTGAAACAGCCCAACCTACTCAACACAACAGTTGCCCTTCTCCCACATCCTACACTGAGCTGCTACTAGCTACCCTTTCCTTCCCAGACAGCCTGTCTCACCCAACTGACTGTACACAGAAGCCTGAACGAGTTTGGGGCCCTTTCTTGGCCTTCCTGGCTAGAAAGAGAAATAATGATTTCATAGAATCACAGAATGGCTGAGGCTGGAAGTGACCTGTGGAGGTCATCTGATGAAACCCCCCTGCTCAAGCAGGGACACGTACAGCAGGTTGCCCAGGACCATGTCCAGGTGGCTTTTGAAGATCTCCAAGGAGGAGAAGCCACAACCTTCCTCGGCAACCTGTTCCAACAGTCAGTCATCAGATCAGAATTTAAAGTTCAGCCAAATTTAAAGCTTCTCCAGAAGCTCTGAAAGTGCAGAAGAACACTTTCCTTTCTTCAATTTGCTTGTGTTTCTTAGCACAGATGCAGGGAAAGAAAGAAAGAAAAAAAAAAAAAACCATTTTGCAAGTCAGGAGAACTTCTGAGGAAACTGAAGATGGTAAAGGCAGTATTTAAATACCAGCAAACTACTATAGAAAGACACAGAAATCCTTTTCTGGAGGGGTAACACACCAGTCCAAAACTCCCCAGGTCAACTGTCTGACCTGTTACAGAGGGTCCTCATTTCTTCCAAAGCAGCTGCACATTACTTCAGCATTTTCATACAACTTGTTTAAAGTAGACTCAGCCCCAATGTTCCTGAGGGGTCTTCCTTGAGGAAGCAGCTGAAGATACAAACCATAGAGAGTATATGTTCTTATAAAGCTGACAAAGATATTGGAAATCCCTTCTCATGATATTATCCTGACTATACCTTGAGGTTACCAGTAAGATTTGCATGGAGAAAAGCGGGACTAACATTTGAAACACACTTTCAATATTCACAGTTCAATAATTCAATAATCAAAGCAGAAACTGAATGATTGAACAATATTTATATATATTCGGTGAAATGCCCATGAAAGAAAATTATTATTTTCTAAGATGTTGAACCTTCAACTTAATAATTCAAAGTATTATTCATACTTATTTATTTCTCATTCTCTGTAGCTTTGTCTAGGATTTACAGTGTTTAGATGTGAAAGCAGAGACTAAATTCCCACAAACACCCACTCAAAACTTCTCCCTTGGAAGCTCTTTAAAACAGATTGACAAACACTGTATCTGTCTTCCAAAACATGGTTAAAACAGATCATCACTACAATGCTTCTCCTTGAGGCACTTGCCTGCTTAGGTACCTTACTCTTCTCACTAACAGAGAATCATCTAATGAAGAAGCTGCCTGGCCATGTCCTGGACATATTCCTTCCTAAATGCGAGCTTTTTCAAAGGGATGTTGTATACTGGGGACCTGTGATCAGATCAGAAAAGGGCAAAACTATCGAAACAGAAAAACATCCAAAATGCAACGCTATCCAGAAACTAACATCCTTCTTGGGATCTGCCAGATTATTTGCCCTACTGAACTCTCCTATTACATAACCACAGAGTTGGAAGGGCCACTCTGTAACATAAAAAGGTACATTTCGTTATGAAAGACATCACAGGTTTGTGAACATTGGCATGTCAGAATGGTTTCAATAAATCCCCTAACAAGGAAGGTAATATCCTGGAATTTGGGAGGCAGAAATTTTCGAAAGACTGCAAGCAGCGTCTTTATGAGATACAAGAAAGCAAATCCTGGACAGATCTGAAATGGCAGATGGGGGTTCAGCTGCCCTCTCTTCTACCCACAATCTCTTGCAAAGGAATAAACTGCAGTTGAAATGCTCTAAGCCCAGGTATCTGTTTATAGAACAGAAATTGCACTGACCTCTGTAAATAGCTTACTAAAACACACTCTACTTGCACACACTTTAGATGCTGAGTAATTAATTGCTGTTTGAAGTCCCACTATTATTGTTAACAGCAGCAGCAAAGCTGAACATTAAATTGCTCAAGTAAAGACACTATTGGGGATTCCATACAGGACTGTAAAATAAAATAGGTAATGATTAAAATGGAGGGAAAAAAAAAAAGAGTTGGTAAAATTATTTTCAAGACTTGGTCTCAGGAAGGGTGCTGTGCTCTCCCATGAAATTCAGTAACTTAGTTTAGCATGCTAAGATGACCCATATATATATGTGAGCTTTCTGGTGAAGATTTATATTATTACAGGGAACCTATCAGCATCCTTCAACATGCAGAGCTGTTATAAAGAGGTCTACTGAAATCCTATCTGTTGTTTGAACACTTGGACTACTCTGCCCCCACTAACCGGAAGGTCGATTATTCCCCTGCTAAATTTTTTTTTTTTTTTTCCGTTACATAAAATACTTTTTAATGTGACAATCTTCAAGAAAACAAAATAAAACAAACAAAAGCCTCCTTGTATAAAATGATTACATTTATGTGCAATCGTTATTGCTCTACAAACAGCAGTTTTTATACAAATCATTCTACGTGTTATTATTCTTACTCTTAGAAATAACCTATATTCTTATTTTTAGAAATAGCTACCTCACAAATTTTCACTTTCACTGGGATAGACAACTCTAGTATCTGTTGCTTAAGCAATATTCCCCTACAGAATAAATTCAGAGGGGCTAAGTGTCTTCCCAGGTCTTAGCAACACAGCAATATTAGCAGGCAAGGGAGGGAATTTCCTCTGCCTTGAAATATGACTTTTGATATGTTCCCTCAGTTCGTAATAGGTTTGTGCACATTACTTTCAGCAGCATGTTTTGGAAGATGACATTTGAACAAAACATTTTTTTTACTGATTCAACATCTGAACTTTCCCACTATAGTATGGCTTTTTGAAACAAGTGATTTAAATCCTCTATCACAAAAAAGTCTTTTAAATTTTCAAAACACACTGTTCCTTTGATCTAGCCAAATATTTCTCCTCTAAAAATCGTGGTTGCTAAGATATGTATGTCTGAAATACACACATTCACACTGCTCTCCCTTAGTCTATATTCTTTATTGCAGTAGTTTCCAGGGAGCCAAACAGAATCTGAACCCATTTTGCTGTACAGGCACTTTTATTTTCTTTCTTATTCACTCTAATCCTCAAGCCTTTTATAGCCTTCTGCCACTCAGCTGTAATTCCAGTCTGCATAATATGCTCTATGCTATCTTGTTATTATAGGCAACAATGTGAATTTATCACAAAGAACCTTACATTTTATATTTTACTAAGACATGCTAGATTTTCTTGATTTCTAGAACAGGTTGTCCATGGCTGTGACAAATATTGTGATATTTGCATAGAAAATACTCTTTTTCTATTACTAACATAATTCATTCCTTGTGTCATTAACACCAGTGGCAAAAATAGTTTCTGTGGTTCTCTCTGTTGCTGTTTCTTCATGACAACTCATTCATTTGCAGTAAAACAAATCTATGCCACTCATGCTTGGAAGATTTTGCCCTGTGCAAACTTATTCAAAGAATTCAGTTCATTAGATCAAAGGCTTTCTCTGAAATAAAAGAAAGAGTTCTTGGTTCCTTTGAACAGAGAGATTTTAATTTTTTTATTTGTACTTTATGTGGGATAAATCTAGTGGATTAGGTCAGAGAGAACTTGAACTACATGAATTCTTTACAGAGACCATGATATAAACAGGGTAATAGCTCGGAGGCGTTTAACGATGAAGACAAGAAGCTTGAATTTCAGGCTAGAAAAAGAAGCCTGGAGTTGTGTATAAATTTTAGTTATGCTATTTTGACTTTACTGTTAAAAAAAAAAAGAAAAAAAGAAAAAAAAGTAAGGACAGATAAACCAGTAAAGAAAAGCTTATAGGTTTAGCTTAGCCTTGGATAAGTCACTTCAGAGAATCACAGAACAGGTGAAGTTGGACAGGGCGCCTGGAGGCCATGCGGTACAAAGCGGTTCAGAGCAGGGCCAGCTAGCTCGAATAGCCCAGGGCCTTGCTCCATTCAGTTTTGAGCATCGCTAAGGATGGACATTTCTCAGCCCCTGTGGATTATCTGTGTCAGTGTTTGATTACCCTCTTGATGAAAAGTTCTTTTATAATTTCTGGTCAGAATTTTCCTTGTTGCAAGTTGTGGCTATTGCCTCTTGTCCTGTAGCCATGCTCTTCGGAGAAGTCTTACTTCATCTCCCTTACACCCTCCCATTAGGTAGCTGCAGGAAGCAACAAGGTCTTCCTTTCACCTTCTTACCTCAAGGCTGAACAAACCCTTTCCAAATTCTCAGGAAATGTTCTAAGTAACAGTTGTCTCAGGATTTGAAGAATGGGATTTTTTGTATTGAAACACCTGGCTGTGATAAGTGACCCCTGTGTGTCTGCAGAAAAAAAATAAAGTCCTTGGCAGCAACATTCAAAGGTGAGTCTTTGTGATAAAAAGTACAGTTCAAAATGTAAAACTCCAAAAAGAGAGAGAAGAAACAGATGAATTGGACTAGCTTAACATATCTTACCTTCTTGATACAAGAGGTTATACTGGAGAGGTGAAACTAACAGGAGGCTAGTGGAAGAGGAGGTTCAGTGGATAGAATGCCAAGTGGAAGAGTATTTATTGTAACATTTTTGTAATAGCAGACAATGAGAAAACAGAGTTACACTGGCAAAATCACCAAATGAATGAGAAAAAAATGAGAGGGACAGTGTTGATCTAAGAATTAAATATCTTAAAAAAATAAAAATAAAAAAGAAATTAGGATTTCTTTTGCTTGTTATATCCAGTGATATTCATATGATAGTTGTTCAACAAATAAGTAAAATGCACTTTACAATCTTCATTTCTGAATTTAGTTTAACTGTAATGATAAATAAATATTCTACTCCACAGCATCTTCTTTATTAATGGTACAGAAAAATGAAAAAGAAACACGTAAGGTTCATGAATGGAGTGCAGAACACAGGCTGAGCTTATAAAGCAGCTCTTTAATGCCTAGCCCTAATAGGAATGTGACTTTTAATGTAAGATAATTTGTGAAATCAAAATAACTCAGAGACAGTGGTTGTAACACAAATTAGTTTCATTGTATTGCAGAGACATTGTGTTTATGTACTCTCTCCACAATGCAACAAAACAATAATTTGTTATATAATTTGTGTTATAATTAATCATTCAGCACATGCCTGTAAATCTGATCTTCCTGTAAATATCTGATTTGTTAATATTTGTGGATTAAAGGAAACAAAGGTGAGATAGCAGTATGAAATTGCAACCAGCATAACATGTTCTAATAACAAGTTTGACCTTCTACGTTCATAAATAGCTACCAAAACTAGGGATTCTGTGTTGTCTAGAACAATTAGATTCAAAATGTAACATATGTAGCTTCAGGTGTGGTATGGTCAAAATTAATAAGGTCATTCTAATTTCATTATGGCAATATACTTCCTTTGTTCTCAGCTCCCAACCCTGTTGATCGCTACTCAGATGATGAATAAGTAACCTTTCTAATTTGAATGACCTTTAAATTTTCTTCACTTATACTTCAACCAATGTTTCAACAGGAATGCCGGATTTAAATACAGTCGAATTAATATGCATTTATATTCTATAACAGCAATACATTTATACAAATAAATGTGTTGCTGTAGGTTTGAAAGAAATTGTAGACCCTTTATGCAAATAACTTGGAAAAAATAAACAAATACAAAAAAATGAGGCTTTTCATTTAACCTAACAAATCCAGCATTGCCAGTGGGAATGAAGAAATTGAAAATGCGCAAGCAGTCTCCGCAATTTGCAAATGTAGAGATATTTTTTAAAAAAAAAAAAGCTCTGCAGAGAATGATTTACCACTTAGCACTTAGCCCAGAGTTTTCCTTGGAACTAGCTATGCTTAAAGCATCTGGGTTAAAATAAGGCAATAGGAGAACAGCTAGGACAGTCTTTTCTTGCTTTTAACACATTAGAAGAGCACCCAGAGGCCCTCATCAGAACTAATTACCTGGACAACTCCAACTTTAAGAAGTTAAATGAGAGACAAGTCCAACTACCTGAACATACTCCATACCATCACCGAACCGGCAGTACCCAGCAGGCACAGAACGTTAGGCAGCACTGCACCCACCTGCCTACAGTAGCTTGTGATCTCTGCGTTTGTCTTCACATCACACAGTCCCACTCAAGAGCAGGACAGGCCCACAATAAACGCATGCTTTCTATGTCAAACTGGACTAGGAAGTTGTATGCAAAGGCGTTTCAAATTTCTCGGCCATTGAAAATAAATTAATTAATTAAAAGGCCAAACAAAACTACCACTTTCAGGACTGCCAGTCTCGGACTTCTAGAGCAACTCCACAACTCGGCTCAGATGAATTTTCTGATTCATAATGAGCAGCTATGGTGTTGGCGTCAATTTTATTCTTCAGGTAACTTTGCTTAGAATGACTGCAGATATAAAATAATAGATGAATTTTAGTAAAACTAAGTCCTTCCTAAGGATTTGCCACACTCCACTGCCTTTTCTCAGTTTCCTTTTGCCACTTTTATTCCATGTTAGTATTTCCCTGCTCAGGGAAATATCACTAAAAGGGATTATTGAATTTTTTAGTACCAAAATGCCATATCTTGCTCTCTGTTTTGACATTTTCTTGATAAATGACTTGTCAATGCAAAAAAAAAAAAAATTCTACTTAACCTTCTGTGTACAAAGAAAAGACTATGAGCTGTTACTGGATTTCACAAAGGCCAAGCAGTTGGATATGAAGGAAGCAGCCCACGATTTTGTGGAGCCTTAGTGAGACCACATCGGACAGACAAGGCAAAGATGCCACATGTCTGTATAAGAAGCAAGAAAAAGTTGACGAAAATGTTCTTATCACCTAAGGGCTTCTGTGGATACTGTGGATACTCAAAATGTTTTTCTCTTTTACAGTTCAAGATGCAGTGAAAGAGAAAACAGTTCTGGTTATATCACTAATGACAGTATTGGTCATACTAATTTGATGCTTTCTTACTTCTTACCTGGGTTGACCACACCCTGCTTTCCAAAAACTTGAGACACAGTCAAAAAGGACTGCCTATTATCTGTGGTTTGTACAAGACAGAGATATTTGGCAATCCAAGGAAATATGTAGAAGGGAAGACCATTACAATCCATATTCCAAATGTCCTCTTGGATTCCTTTGCTACTAGCATGATCAGGAAAAACTCATAGAAACAAGCCTTTTCCATCTACGTTCAGCCTATCTTTGCCGGTGAAATACAATGGAATTTGCATCTCTAATACTTCCAGTTGCATTACCATTAGGGCATCCAGTTTCTCTGTGACAACCACCTCGTGTCTCCTGACAGAAATGACTGAGGCTGCTGATTTTCAACCAGAGAGCATTCGAGTATTTTACATGTACGACTTTGAATCTCTCATCGTAAATCAATTTTAAGTCTGATTTTTAGAGTTAGGTTTCTAGCTAATTTAGATGCCAACAGTAAAATAAACTGTGTGTGGCTCCAACAATCCAATGGTCCCATTCCTTTGCGGTTACACAAAAATCGCATCACATTCTCGCCAAGGTCAGTGAGTCCTTGGGAAAGCAGCCAGTGAAATGGGGCCTGGTGAGGAGAGACTTTTCCAACTCTATCTACAGAACAAAAAGGTGGAAGCAGATCTCCTCTGCTGCATGTTCACCACTGTAGCTTACAATCAGGAAAAGCCTGATTACACTTTTAAAATACTCAGCACTTTGGGCTTTTGCTTATTTTCTCAATGAATAACTGCACTGTATCATCTTCCCCTCTGGAACGAAGGTCTGGATGTGCCTTTTCCACTTCCATAGCAGATATAGACATTATGCACAATATGCCTGTTTTGTTCTGATTTTATTTAGGCAAAATACTGTTTTCCATTAGAAATTTAAAGGAAAAAAAAATACACAGCATTCAAGTAGAATTATGCTGCGAAGTTATTGTGCAACAGCTAGCTGATTTACCTGGTCTGAGTGTTCAAACATGTATTGGCTAAAACAATCTTTAGCACTGGTAGGTGGGGAATGGCTGTTTTTGGAAATGGTCTAGGGAAATGAATTAGGCCCAAACACAATTCTGTGCCTTCTGTCTTCATTCTCACTTTTTTTCCACTCTATAATAGAGTACGATGTGTTTCTTCAAACAGCATTTTCTTCTTCAGCAGGTATGTTTTATACCAATGTTCTGCTCTTCTGACTACGGGAGAAGTCACAAAATCCAAGCCGGTAAATAAACTTTCTATCACAAGGTACATACCTATTTTAATTACTTTTCCACACACTAAGAATATCTGCAGGGTGATTAATATAATTTGGTTTCATATAAAATCAAGTTAATGAAAAATAATAACTTTCTCAGGCTGTCCACCTGGAAAATCCTTACTAATAAAAAGAAAGAAAAGGTTTTATTTCAGAGTAGGATTACTAAACTGAATAAAAAACTATAGCAGTTATATATATACGAATCCGTTTGCACATGAACAAACTTAAAAATCCTAAATTAGACTGGAATATGTAGATACATCTGGATTTTTAATATTGTCACATAAAGAAAAGTTGGGAACCTGACTCCTCTTACTTTCTGCTAGATTATTAAGCTGAATTTAGTTTTTAAGTGCAGGTATCTTACACCCAGTTCTCTAGATACAGAAATTTAACAATGATGATTCAAATTCTTAATGTTTGGTGATTGAGAAAGGACTTCAACTTTCAATTTCCATTCTTCTTTATTCAGCCTTCTTTATCTAGAGGGAAGGGCTATTTTACTGAAACACCCACATTTACTATATTATTGTGCTGTACAATATCAGTAATACCCAGGGAAGAGTCACCTATGCAACATATGACTGGAGAGACAGAAACAGGAAAGGCAATATAAGTAGCCATAGTTAAGGTGTTTTAAGTAATAACAGCAAGCCATTAAATGTAAATATTTGGAATGTTTTTCAATCTATAAAACATGCAGGTAGGTTATGACATACTCTTTTTTGCTGATTTTTTGGAAGTCCACTAATTTGATGTACCATGCAAGGAGAATTTGACAACAATACTTTCTATGCCAAAACCAGTCTGCATTGCTAAGCCGCATTGCTGAGCCACCGAACACAAATGGTTTGGACTACACAGATACCAGACACAGATACCTGCCTGTATCCCTCAGAGGATCCCTCTGCAGTGAGCAATGGGAAACAGGTATTTTGAGGATGAAACTTATTTTAAGGTAAACATTTCAAACTGCAGATAAATCTTACTTTAGAAGAGTTGTCTTTCCTCTATTGACCATAATGGGAGTCTAGGCAATCAGAGTGGGATTCCATCAGAGGTTATGACCACCTAAATTTTGGTGGCCAAGCTGTTGCACTCTGCAGATATCCAGACATTATGCCAGAGCCTAGAAAGGGATTCAGCAGACCAGCCAGTAATTGCATGATTCAGATGCATAATTCTGGCAGTTAGGGCCATTTTAGCTGCTGTTGCATGTCCTACTGAGAAGCAAGAAGGATGCAGATCTCTCTAAAGTGTGTCAGATTTGCCAGCCCCATGTAGTCGGCTTAGATCAACAAAAAATGTTTCAAATGGCACTAAGCAAAATATTTTTAGGAAGTTGAATCCTGTTCTACCTGAACGGCACTGTCCTGCAATGATCTGATTACATGAACAAAGGACAGCTTAACAAAATCAGATATGTCAGTGATTTTCACAATTTTATTTTATTTTTTATGGTGAGAAGTGTGTATGCTGGATCATTTTGAAGAATTCTTTGAGACTTTGGAAAAGGTCTGTAAAATATACCATAGTTAAGAAACTTGGCTTTCCAAGCAGGATCTTCAGTCAGGGGTTTCAGATTGATGGACTTGGCGTAGTTGAGATCCACCAGAAGGAAGCCTACGCAGCCATGAGATGGCATGAAGATGGCAAATGCCACACTGCTCCAAGCTAAAAGTACACTTAAGCCCTTTACCTCACTCTCCTTGCCTAGTTCCTCCACGTTAGGTAACAAAGCAGAAGCTATTGCTTCCTGAAGAAATGATAAGAAAGTCACAGCATCGCTATTAGTTTTTATCTTATTGGGACACAGGGTGAAAAAAATTCCCTGGGTTGATCAGCCAAGCATTAATATGGAATAAAATGAGAGTTGTTTGAACCAGCAGAGCAAATGCCAACAAATCGGTTCTAAATATGTGTTGCAGAACTGAAGTCATAAAAACCTCAAACCCTAACTGAACTGTTGCCAGCAGCAAGAATAACTCTCCCCAACTAAGTAATTTGCAAATATTAAAAGTAGGATGTGTTCTTTTTCAGTTTCTGTTAAACAAACTGGTGGAAGAGTCTAGTCGCTCAAGAACAGTAATTTTTACATCTTTTTAGCTGAAATCCCTATTTCACGTGAATCAAATCTAATCCTTTCCTTTTTTAAAGGTTTGTAGAAGCATGTCTTATAGTTCAGTAAATATGACTAGTAAAGTCTATATTTAGAAAATGTTTTTTTTTCCTTTTGTAGACACTTAGTAGCATCTAGCCTGAATATTAACTAAATTAATTTTCTCCTTCTGCAACTATCTTTGGCTCTGTCAACTCTTGTTATAGACCAGTGAGAAAATTCTACCTCCCTTAACGAGATTTTCTACCAATTTGCTTGATCTTCCACTTCCACTGTTTATCCCACTGATGTTCATTATACTGAGACAATGAAGACATTCACATCTCATTTGACTCCCTACTCTAATGTGCTGAAGATTATCACATCTGCTGGACAGTACTGACTGCAATCGTTTCATCTCCAGTGAGACAGTCTAGGTGTAGACTCACATTTAAAATCTGGCCTAAAATGGCAGATGTTTTCTCTTTCTCTTTCTTAAAGCAACTGTTTTACTGCTTAAGTGTGTCCATATTATTTAATGTGCACAAATCACTTTGTCTTCTGAATGATCTCTTTGTATACTTCTGATTGTGTAAGTCTGGCCACATAAAACTTTTGCAACTACTAAGTCATTTCCAGGAGAAACTTCACTTTTACAGACATAATCTCTTTTGGTCAGCTTCTCACCCACAACATGCAATATACACATTCTTGGCCAGATCAGGATGTTACGTATAGAATTTGTATACATGGAGTCACTTGAATAGACTATCATTGACCCAATATAAAATATAAAGATCTGCTGTCAATCAAAAAATGCAAATGAATTTTCTTGAAAGTCAAATCCCATTTTTAATAGAATCTGACCAGAGTTTATGGAAGAAACTGTGAATGTTCTAACTTTTCATTTCTTTTTTTTTTTCTTCCACTTCTAATTCATTAGTTCTTCTGTCTCAGACTTTAGAACTAGTTTCAAAGAAAATTCTACATTTGATCCATAGGCATATTATGTTCCAGATTTTATAAAGTCATAAATACTGTGAGTGCAATTTTGGATCCATTGAAGTAAATAGCAAAACCTCTTTGGCTTCAGAAAGTTCAGGAATCTAAGTTCCGTTCTTTTCTAACATTTTCCTGAAAATCTATATTCTCTTACCACTGGCTTGGAATTTCTTTACATAAATATTAGCATATACATTTCTCTCTTTCTTTACATGTACATGTACAGGGGATGAGAGAGAAACAACAAATATGCATGCTAATGCACAGTGCATAAGGTGAAGAAAATTTTTTTTTAATAAACAACTTCTGAGATAAAGGTGGTGCTGAGGAAACTGTCCAGTGTCATTGCAAGGCTACACTATAATATCTTTGAAAGGTTGTGGCAATCATGGGAGGTATCTTATGACAGGTAAAATGTCAAAATCAGACTGATCTTCAGGAAGGCTAAGACAGGGGCTCTGGGGAACTACAGACCAGTCATACTCACATCAGCCCCTGGGAAGTTTACAGAGCAGATCCTCCTGGAATCTGTATGTAGGGCATACTATGGACATGAAGGTGACTGGGAACAATCAGCATGGATTTACAGAGGGTAAACTCTGTTTGAGCAACCTAACAGCTTTCTATGATGAGAGGATCAGCTATGCAGATGATGGGAAAGCAGTGGATATGATTTATCCAGTCTTTAGTAAATTTTTCAGCACGGTCCTCTACAGTATCCTTTAAGCAAAGTGGTGATATGGTTTCAATACATGGATTATAATTTGGGTGGAAAATTATCTGTACTGCTGTGCTTAACGGGTTGCGATCAATGGTATTAGCTCTCCTTAAGGTCACTAGTAGGGAAAACATATTTATTAATAACCTGCATAATGAGACAGAATGCACCATGAGGAAGTCTGTGGATAATAGCAAATTCAGTATGCTGCGGGGCAGGGCTGCTATGCAGGGGGATGTCAGGAGGCTGGAGAAATTGTCTGATTGGAACCTCAAATGGTTCAACAAAGGCACACGCAAAGTCCCGCACCAAGGATGGAATAACACCAGGTGACAGAACTGGCTGGGGAGAGGCAGCCTGGAGCTCCTGGTGGACAAGTTGAGCAGCAAAGGCCAAATGCATTATTGGGCTGCATTAGAAAAAGTGAGGCCAACAGACAAAGGGAAGTGATTCCTCACTGTTTAGCATCTGAGACTGAATCCAGAGTATTCTGTGCAGTTTTGGGACCCCTAACACAAGGAAGATTTTGAGATATTGGGCAAGTCCAGTTCAGAACCACCAAAATTACTGGGTATCTGGAGCATGCAATGTGCAAAGAAAGGCTGAGTAAACTGGCTTTATTGCATCATGAGAAGACTAAAGGAGCGGATTCTACTTCTGCCTTGGACCAGCTAAGGGGAACAGTTTAGAGAAGACAGAGCTAGACTCTTCTTGGAAGTGCAAAGCAGCATTACAAGAAGCAATGGACACAAGCTACAATAAGGGAAATTCTTGTGGTCAAACTTTTGAAAAATTTTTCCAGAAATGTTGTGGAAAATCTCCAATCTTACAAATAGATAGATAAATAAATAAATAAATAATCAACTGGACTGTCTCAATTCTTACAAATAAATAAATAAATAAACAAACAAAAACTCAACTGGACTGTCAGTGTCCCGGGTGCACCAGCAGCCCTCCGCTCCAGGGTTCGGTTGCAATTCCATAGGTCTGCTACAAAAGGACTACATTATCTTAGAGAAGGTCCCAGACATACAGTAAGAGAAAATCCCAAACAGATCATTTACAATACTAAAACAGTTTGTACATCTGCTTCATGGCTTTTGTAAGTAAAGTAAGACAGAGTTCTTTGTAACAATGTGACAGAGTGTACCCTCAGCATGCTTGCAGATGATACAGAACTGGGAAGAGTGGTTGATACACTGCATGGTTGTGCTGCCATGCAGAGGGACTGAAAAATTCATCAGACAGGAATCTTAAGAAGTTCAACACAGGGTCCTGCACAACCATACAACTGTACAACAATGGTGCCCAGCATAATTGCACAGCTGTTCAGTAAGTTACGCACCTATAGTTCTCCCTTGCGGGTAAGATTCTTCTGCATTCCTCTTCTCCTGACTTCAGTAATATAGTCAGACATTTCATTTTACTTTATTTCCACTGATACCACTAAGTTCTAAAATATAAGAAAAACCTGTGTATTCCCTGATACCACTGAAAACTAAGTCAACATTGATGTCTGTATTCTCCACATTTGCATTCTCTCTATATATTCTGTTTTAAAAATCTCTGCTTCATGTAGGTGGCAATCCAGTTAATTACCCTCAGATATTTTGCTCTTCTAGGCATAATAACTGCAACGCAGTTAAATATTTAATCCCTTTTTTTCATATCATTCCAGAATACAAACTTCTGTTAGAAGATTTTGTTAATTCATGCATCAGTACAGGCTTGGAGTGGGTGGCTGGAAAACAGCTTTGCAGAAAAGGACCTGTGGACCTGGTGGACAGAAGGCTGATCATGATCCATCGATGTGTCTTTGTGGCAAAGAAGGCCAGCAGTCTCCTGGGCTGCATTAGGCAAAGTGTTGCCAGCAGCATGATAGAGGTGATCTTTTCCCTCTACTCAGCACTCGTGAGACACAGCTGGAGTGCTGGGTCCAGTTCTGGACTCCCAGTACAAGAGAGATATGGACACACTGGAGAAAGTACTGTGAAGGGCTGCAAACCCCATCTAGAGACTGAAGCATACAACACCTAATAGGATGCTGAGAGAGGTGGGACTGCTCAGCCTGGTGAAGGGAAGGCTCGGGGCGGATCTTATCAACGTGCACAAACACCTGATGGGGAGAGTAAAGAGAACAGAGCTAGGCTCTTGTCAGCACAGTGACAGGACTCAAGGCAGTGGGCTGAAACTGAAATACAAGGCTGTTGTGGTTTAACCCAGCAGGCAGCTACGCACCACACAGCCGTTCGCTCACTCTGCCCCAACCCCCCAACCCAGTGGGATGGGGGAGAGAATCGTGAAAAAGGAGGGAAAAAAAAAGCTCATGGGTTGAGATAAAAACAGTTTAACAGGACAGAAAAGAAAGGGAAAATAATGATAATAATCATAATAATAATGATAATAGTAAAAGAATATACAAAGCAGGTGTACACAATGCAATGCACAATGCAATTGCTCACCACCCGCTGACCGATGCCCAGCCTGTTCCTGAGCAGCGGCCCCCCCTTTGCCCCGGCCAGCCCCCCCAGTTTTATTGTTCAGCATGACGTCATATGCTATGGAATATCCCTTTGGTCAATTTGGGTCAGCTGTCCTGGCCCTGTCCCCTCCCAGCTTCTTGTGCCCCCCCAGCCTTCTCGCTGGCAGGGCAATACGAGGAGCTGGAAAGTCCTAGGCTCTGTATAAACACCGCTCTGCAGCAACTGAAAACATCACCATTATCTTCATCAAAAAATCCAAAACACAGCATTGTGAGAGCCTCTACGAAGAGAATTTAATTCTATCCCAGCCAAAACCATGACAGAGGCTTTTCATTTATAGGTAAGAAAAAATCTTTTTTTGTGTGAGGGTGGTCAAACACTAGCACAGTTTCTCAGAGAAGTTGTGGAGTCTGCATCCTTGGAAGAATGCAAAACCTGACTGGACAAGGTCCCGGGCAACCTGCTCTAGGTGACCCTGCTTTAAGGAGGGAAGGTGAAGCAGATGATCTCCAGAGGTGTGCCTTCCAGCCTGAACTATTCAGCAAGTCAGCAAACAGTAATGTATTTAACAACATAAAGAGCTTCAGCATGCCAGAAAATTGCAAGACTACGTCTTTCCTATAACATCTATATTCTGAAAACCATACGAGTAGCTTTAACAGAATAATTCAGTCAAGAAGTCAGTTGGGTGTCTCAGAAAATCCACTTCTGCAGTGCTGATAGAGCACTTGATAAAACAGACCTTCATGGGCTTTGAAACAGAGTTAATAAGAATCCCTCTGAAGTGAAAAAGACTAGTTTAGTCTGTCAAAATATCAGTAGCAAGCAGGAAAGTTTTGTATTCAGTGACAAGCCACTGAAAAAAAACCAGTCATGGGAAGTTCTACTTCAGAAGAGCTTTAGTTTCCACACTCTTCTTTCTACCTAGGAAGACAATGGGAGCCTTACCTAAAAAGATATGTTCTAACTCATGCTTTAATTCGGTGCAGACTGTGCAAGACAACAACAGCCAAACCAGAGCAAATATACTTTTACCTGATCTTGGGATTTTTTGCCTAATCTAAATCTGCAGAATACAGCATGCACTTCACCTACTGCCAACAAATTCTGCTCAAAAAAACTAAGCTTAACTAATACCTCTCTGACATTCTCCCCTTCAAGATAAGCACCTGTAATTAAGAATAAAAATAAAAATAAGAAATTAATAAACCTTCCTGAATACTCTAAAGCATCTGAAAAAATAATCCCTCATGCTAGCAAATTAATTTTTCTCAGAAGGCTCTCTCTCTTTTTCTGTTCCATAACCTAACTAAGAATTGCATGTTGCAGGAGCTTTTGAGTGGACAGTACTTCCTTGTACAAACAAAATTTGTTTCTTTACAGAAGTTTTTTCACAACACATTTATTGAAGATAATGGGCTTATAGACAGAGAGAACACAGTTTAAGAGCTATGGTAGAGATCTAGTAGGATCAATAAGTCTAACAAAACAGTCTAATTAACTAATTATTATTAATTTTTTAATGTAACTTTTTTTGTGATGGGATGTCTACTTGTTTTTTGTTTGTTTTTCAATTATGCTCTCATGATTTTGGAACGTACTAACTTCTGAATGCTCAATTCTGTGGGAACATGATTCCCCCTACAACTTGGGTATTAAGCTTGGTCATTCTGTCACAGTGAATGTTGTACTACCATTTTAGTTTCTAAGTTTCTGTAAAAGCAACATGCTCCATTGTGCACCACATAAAAACAAGGAAACTGGTTAATATGATATATTTTATTATGTAATGTATAGCTTCTGTCTTTTCCATCTGGTATTCTTGTATATTTAAGATTAAGTTTTCTCTGTTGGGAAATCTTCTGTTTTTACAGTAGATTGAATGTGGTATATTACAGATGACAGACACTAATCCTCTTTTTACGCAACATTTATATTTTTTCTTCCATAAAAGTGATTCATTTGGAATACATTGACTGAAATTGTATCACTGATTGCTGTGTATGGGAAAACATACCAGACCCAGGAGCTTACTTTTTATAACAGACAGTGCATTTTAAATATTCTAATGTAATAGATTATGAATTTAAGGTTACATAAGAATCTTGCAGCAGTCAGCTCTTGGCTTACATATATATTCAGGAAAAACAAATGGAAGAGATGAACTCGTGAAGAACTGATAATTTGTGTAATGCAAACAACGTAATTGAGTACAGGGAGCACGCCATGGAGAAGGCAGAGAGATAAGAGCAAAAAATACACACAGAGACGGTGTAAACAAGGTAGGGATCAGAAAAAGAAACTAGAAAGCAATGAGAAAATGTACATAGTGGTGGAATTATACAGGATAAAAAACTTCAATTTGATATTGAAGAGGAAGGAAAAAAAGGAAAGGAAAGGAAAGGAAAGGAAAGGAAAGGAAAGGAAAGGAAAGGAAAGGAAAGGAAAGGAAAGGAAAGGAAAGGAAAGGAAAGGAAAGAAAAGAAAAGAAAAGAAAAGAAAAGAAAAGAAAAGAAAAGAAAAGAAAAGAAAAGAAAAGAAAAGAAAAGAAAAAAGAAAAAAGAAAAAAACAATTTGGTAGTGTCAGAAGTTTTTGCCAGACATTGGCTTCAACTGATGTTTCTCCTGAAACGCAAAACAGTTATTCTTTTGTTCTTGCATGAGAATGGCGACCATTACTATATTTATCCACTGAAAACTTATTTGTACTTTCTTCTTCTTCTTCCGTATCTTCATTTGATTTCACTTTCACCTATGACATGATTGTTAACTGAGAAAAAAAAATGGATTAAATATTGGTATCACCTGTTATGCTTTGTATTATTTTGACTTCAAGAATACTGTATAAAAAGAATGTCCCAGAAATAATTTATTTTCGGACTTACAAAAATCATAATGACTTGAAAGAGCAATTCACACATCAGGTGGGTTACATCCTGAAGCTACTTGTCTCTCCTCATTTTCTAATGAGAGAATCCTGGCAAATTGAGTTGAGTTCAAAACTAGAGTGCCTAAAATTATATCAGAGGAACAGTGGATCAGGGGCTCTGGATTATGAGGCTTAAGAATAGCATAGGAACATGGCTATTGGGTGGGATTCACCTCACATAACTCTGTTGCTTTATAAAGATGATGTCAATGAGAGAGTTAGTCACCCTAGGCTCTCCCTATAGTCATTCTGGCAAGAAACAGGCACTTTCAGGTGTGAACAGCTCATCTTTTCAGGTATCTATTCCAGGGTGATATGAATCATGCACTAGAAGTACCTTCTTTGCTCTGAATATAAAGAGAGCCTAAAGGAATTAGCAGCCTAAAGGAATTAGCTTAGGAATAGATATAAAGTTGGCACCAACTTTAGATCAGCTGAACCCTGTCCCTTCTGTTGGTAGTGCTGGATCTGTAATTAAAATTGGCTGCTGTCAGAAGACTTTAAAATATTCATATATTTTCTGAAGTCTTGCTAAGCAGTAATGTTTAGAAGATGGCATAAAGATATCTTAACAAGATCATATGCTATATAAAAAAACTGCAATGGAAAGGAAACAAAAAGTTACTGAAAGCAATTACACTTTACTCAGAAACTCATTTGGCACAATAAAGCTCAAGTCTTCGTCTACTATTTAAGGGTCATTTTCTGTTCTCTGCTTGCTTCTGAATTACTTATTACAGTGTTACACTTTAAAGCTTAAAAATTCCTTGTGCCAATATAATTTTGTACTTACTAGAATTAATTTTGCTTTACGGGTAATGGTCCAGAAACAAGAAGTTTCTCGCTATGTCTGACACAAAAGCATCTTAGATATTCAGGCAAATCTTCAGCATTGTGCTACAGCAAGAACTGAATGAGGAGGCATATTTCCCAGGTCAGAACACTCCAGCTAAATCTCTGATCCATTAAGAAGCCCACAGGAAAGCTACATGCACAGAAATTCTTGGCTTCCTACCCAAAGACATTAAAAGGCAAAGCCTGATAAACAGAGTCCTGATTTGAAGTCTGGTGTCCTGAACCAGAGCAGGTTAGAAAGGCCTGTTCCAGATGAAGAAAATTAAAGGTCATGTTTATCTTTTTGCCAAAGAAAGCTTTAGCAATTTAAAAGCCCAGACTTCACAAATACAATGTAGGTTTTCCCTTCTCCTTCATTCCCACAGAGATGCACTACCTTCTGCCATCCCAGTAAATCTCTCTTCTAATCCCTTCAGACACTAAACTAGTGATCTGCATAACCTCACCTCCATGCCAGTGAATGCTGTCCTCTTGCAGTAATACTTGCAGGCCATATAAATTCTTTTCTGGGCTTGCCATCAAAGAGAACAAAAAGGAGAGAAAGAAAAATACGAGAATTATCTTCATAATAAATGACTGAATAAAGAAAATATATACAAGATGACCTTGTTTAGAGAACCGTGAGGTATATCATGGTTGACATCTTGTACTAAGCCTGTCAGAATCACAACTTCCCAGACCTGAAATTAATTTATTCTTAAATAATCTCCTTCTCTTTGCCAGTCCTTACATTCAAAAATGGAAACATGGCTTGGTTTTATTTCTTGCTTTATTGCTTTCTTTCTTAAACAAGAATCTGTGCACTTTTTTAGTTAAATGTTAACTGTGAAGTCTCTAGAATAGCGTGATTCATTTAAAGTAAAAAAAAAAATGTATCCTTCAAAAAAAGGCACTAGGCATTTTATGAATAATTAAATTGCAGTAGGAGCTGAATCAGGACTCTTGCTGTTTTTTTGAGATGGTTGCACATAAAGGATAAAATTTTGGCCTCTCCCTGAATTTTCATGGACTTAGTTATGATTTCATTCTGCACATAAAACACAATCTGCTTAAGATGTGAAACAGAACACATGAAAACTACCCTGGCTGGTATTAAAAAAGCACCTCTGTCAGAATCGTATTAATGCTCTATAGAAGAAAAGGACGCTAAAATAGCCCAAATTTATGCCTCTGTATGTTTCACTATAGGAGTCTGCAATGTATCTGTGTATATTGTCCAGTTCTGTGAATCATCTCGTAAACAAGGTGATTTTATCTCTAATAGCAAGCTAACCCACTGCACTATATAATGATAGCATAAATAAATTACAAACCTGCAAACCATGACAATGGAAGCAAGGAAATCAGCATACAGATTACTGGATAAAAGAATCTGCATAATTAGATGAAAATACATACTGGGTCATCTCAGAACAGCAGGCTCAGAGCACAGAATTTGCTGCTTGCAGCAGGCAGGTTTTCCTTGAGACTGGGGACTAGCTGAGATAATACAATCCTTTCACAATTCACCAAAGCATAGTTAATAAAATATTCTATAAAAGCCTAAGCTAGCTGTGTTTGCTGCCTGTGCAACCAAAAAGGTATCACAGCTCACAACTGTGGAAAAAGGTTAAATCAGCAGGACTGGACACTTTCTTTAAATCCATATAGTCCCCCCAAATGTGTTCCTTTCCTCACTGGATGGCTGGGGGCCCTCCAGATTTGATGAACTAGTTCATTAGACCCTCTCAAATTAAAATAAGGAATTTGGTTTCCTAGTGCACAATTAAAAACATTATGAGGCATATGAATCAGAAGGAAACTACTTTAAAAATGTTTCCTGCATATAAAAAACAAAGTATCACATAAGCATTGACATCACTAAACAAAAATGTCATTCTGATCACGACAAAAGATATATAAATAGAATTGCTTTTAAGATGAATGGGGCACCTAGAAAATTATTCACCTGGAAAATTACTCAAAGTTAAAGTGATTTCAAATAAATTCTGGAAAATAGGACATAGTACATTTATATAATGGTGTTATACACCTACTATTTAAATCAAATTGCATGACAAAAAATATCAGATATAAGAAGAATGAATACCCACTTTTGCTTCTTCCAGATATGTTTCCTGCTAAATGCTTATTATCCTTTTGATTGTATTTAGTGGTTTTTTTTTTTTTTTTAAACAGTAAAAAAAAGTTCACATGTGAACTCAGGAACACTATCCACAGCTGACAAATACATCCAGTGGTGATGCTTCATAGGATTGATCCTTGGGTTGGTATACAATTACCTGTACTATCTAATACACAGTTAAAATAAAACTTCTGAAGCCTAGAGACCTGACATTATGATTTCCTGTATGACTAATATGACAGTTATATGTGATCTTCTCATTTTGACAGATTATTTTTACAAAATGTTTGTGACACGAGAACTGTAATAGGTTTTTAACTATTATTTAATTGAAGAAAGATTATGAAGGTATCTTAACCTGTCTAATTATTGAAACACTGAACTTTTGCATTGCATTCCTAAAGTGTTACAAGCTTCCTGTATCTTTGGCTCAACAACACTTTCTAAAAATCCTATGTATGCTTACATTTTACAGAGAAACCCAGTGATACAGTACTTAATAGAAAATCATTTTTGTCTCTCATAGGCTGCAAGACGATGAAGGTGGAAACTCCCTGTTTAAAGGAGGTTGAAGTTTTCTCAGTGGTAGGTACCAACTAGATAGTTGAAACAGGCTAGATTTATGTTGTATGTTATGCTGCTATTTCTGTTAAAAAAAAAAAAAAAAAAGAGAGAAAACAGAGAATCTGTAGTCAGGAGTTAAAAAGTCAGGGCAACTCAGCTACGACTACAGCCAATGTGCTCAGACCGAGCAGTCAATGTATCCTAACACAGCAGCTCACAGCCCCAGAACACAGAAACTTTGGCAAAGAAAGGCGCTCAAAGTCAGATTTTCAGCTTCTGCAGCAAAACCAACCTAGAGGTCATGCAGTGCTATTGTTTCCTTTCCAAAGGGCTGAATTCCCTCCAGAAAGCTCTCAGCAGAGCAACCAGGGGTAGAATCTGCTCAGGAAGGGGAGCTGAATCCCCTGGCACTGCAGGCACCTGCAGCTCCTGCCTTGACCCACTACAAAGAGTTCCAGCAGAGCAGGATCCCAGCCCTCTGACTATAAAAAATAGCCATCAAGAGGAAGCGTTATGCCAGGCTTCCCTAAAAGGGGAAGATCTCTTTGCCTCCTCTGCTGTGTCAGCTCAGACCTTTACCTGAACTGATTCAATGCTCTGAGCCAGCAGGGAAACATACGCGGCTTGTGCTGCTTTGAATTGGCTCACTGGAGGATCCACTGAGCAACAAAGCCAAAGCAATGAGCACCAAGCAGGCAGGAGGCCAAGAACACAGACTGAGGTAGAAGTGGGGAGAAAAATCTTCCTTTGGGCATGGAAGAAAACTTTGCTGAGTGCCACAATTTAATTTTCTGGGAACCTCCTTAAAGGCTTAATTCAGTGCATTTTCAGCAAAAATTCTTGGAAGTTAAATGTTCCATATTCAGTCAGGAAGTGACACGGCTAAAAGAACATTTTCCATGTGAGAGAGATTTTATTGCATTTCTTAAAATTTCAGATTTGATACTTCCATAGAGTTCTTAGGACAGAAGCTTTTGTGGTAATCTTCCTCCGCATAGGCACTTGTTTTGTAGCATAGAAATTGGTGTTCTTCAAATGGCACATGCACTCATAAATACTAGGAATATACATGACATACTTTTAATAATTTTAAGACATACTATGCGCTTCAGAAACAAGGGGATGTCTTTCAGAAAACACAAACACTACAGCTTAATTTTTATGGCCAGACTCTGAACTGTGGCTATGTTTATTTCTTGCTAGATGAGCAGGAAATCGTGATTCCCAGTTCTGTACATGGGGCCGGTCTAATTTAATACTCACCGATATACTGTAGCTAACAGGAACGGTAATAAGGTAAAATAGAAACAAAGCAGGAAAAAAAAGGTGGCTAAATAGCACTACTTTAAAATGCAGTTCTCCAGCATATTCACTCTACATTGTCCTTAACTCCTTTAGAAGTTGGTAGAAAATACTGTCATCAAAGAGCTTTTTTTCCCCACCTTACATATAAGTAAAATAATTATGGTAATTAATTATGGCAACTCAGAAAATGTTAATTAGGAAGTTGGATTCTGACCACAAATGTACAGTAAGGCATCACCACAGTATAGGATGTAACTACTCTAGAAACAAACACCTCCCTCTGCTGAGGATTTTTTGAAACAGCAGGGAGGCCATGCGGTGCTGAAAATGAGCAACCCAAGCTACAGGGAGGAATGCGGGGAGGTTCCGTGGGAATGTTACTGAACTGACCTTGGAGGGTAAAAAACATGGACTAAGGCACTGTTGTAATTTGCAAAATCAGCTCCTCCAGTATGGGAAGAAAGCAGAAGAAGAAACTAAGTACCAATATCAGAATGCTTTGCGTCACGCGTTCTGGGTAATGCAGACCCAATAAGTGTAGTAGAATTAGCGCGTGCTGGCCGCATACCCCGGCCGTGCCACCAATTACAGCGCTGCTTCCGCACGCTACGAAAAGTATAAGAATGTCGCTATTCGGGTAATAAAATGAGCATGATTTAACCATATTGGTGTATGTCATGACTCGGCCGTCTGATCCGACGACATCCCTCCACACCTCTTGTAATTGTATGTGTTCTATCTTATTTCAAGAAATAGTTGATCACTCTTCTCATATCAGAGGGTAATATTGTTCTAGGAGGTGTATCTTGCTCAGGCAGTTAAATACTGGTCAACAGGTCTTGGTAAGGTAAATTTTTTGTACTTTTTAAATTCCACTTCCTTTCCTATTCTTCTGTTTATTGCCACTATCAACACAACTAAACTAGGTCCAGCCAGGTGACTATCTACACCTCACAGGCATGTGAGATGAACAGCTCCTCTGGCCTGCAGTACTCACCTCTCTTGCAATGCTGTTTACGACTAGAATAATTTCCCTGAAGTGTTGTCAAAGGTATTTTAATTCACCTCATATCTTAGCTTTCAGAGAGATATATATTTTGTTATTTTCTGGGGGCTTTTTTTTTTTTTAAAAGAAAACATATTCCTGACTTTAAAGCTCTCTGTTGTAATAACATATTTACAAATTGCCAAAGACCGCAACGGTTTTAATTCCTCAAATTGTCATTCCATTTGCAATCTACACAGCTACAAAACCCAAAGCTATTGCTATCACACAACTTACTTAAGTGTGGCTAAATAACAGCTGTAGGGAGTACAAGTTTAATAAAGAATTCCAGCTTCTTCTCTGGTTTCACTCATGTGTTGAAAGGAGGGGAGACATCATTGGGAATGGATCAATTTTTCTTGAGTTGAGGAGAATGCTGTTGCGTATAAACCCATTAGCGAGGTACAGTCACCCCCAATCCATCCCTGGCTTGTTTGCAGGTGGGACACCACACCAAGTTCCGTTAACTCTCCCAGCTGCAAGAGAAAAATCATATGCATTCTCCTTCCGTTATTCATTGTAAATTCTCAGAAAAACAACAACCCTGCTGGCTTTCTAAAAAGCACAGTAAAATTACAAATTTCCAGCACCAAAGAGGCCTTATTTTTATGAAAGCACTTGGACTTGTGAAACTACTTTTGAAGATACTGACTCTGAAGTTACTGGCAAATAACAATACTATCACACTCTTGATTACTACACAGGATACAGCTCCATGGCATCTTAAGCTGACCTAAGGTGGAATGCAATACCACTGTGAATCAGATGTGCTTCCCCACATCCTTCTTTGTGCTGGTTTAGGAAGAAAACTAGATGAAAAACACCTAAGAGGTGGTTTGTTTTTTTTTTTTTTTTTTTTTGGGGGGGGGGGGGGGGGTGTTGCCAAATCATTTCCCAGAACTGACTCTCTACCTGGTCACAAGTGTTGGTTCCTTTGCCTGGCAGACAACAAGCCCACATTGCCAAAACGCAGGACTACACCAGTCTGGATTTAGACTGTTCTCAACACTATTAGGCTCCACATGTAATCAAACCAGCTTTAACCAAGTACGTTTGGGTACTAAAAGCAGTCAACAGCATGAAGATTTGGGTGTATTTATTTCCTCAGATGGAAAGTCCTTAGACTGAAAGGCAAGAAACGAAGTTCTAAAAGGATCAGTCTTTTATTTCACATCTGCATTAATGACCTTGGCACGGAAAATAGCAATGTATTAATGAAAGTTGCAGATGACACAGAGTTGTATAAATCAAAAGAACAACATGATACAAAGATAACTACCGGATTTTGAAGAGGGCAAGAATAAATATGGGATGACATTTTGCTACACAAAATGCAAGGTCACATGGTCAGAGAAGAATTAATAATTTCCAACTTATGGTGTGATCTCTTAGAAGCAGAGCAATGAAAAAGCCACAAGACCATTAAAGGATTACAAAATGAGCATGAACCACCAATGTGATACAGTTGTGAAAGGAAAAATACAGAAAAAAGTTAAATACAGTAGACATGGGGAAATATTAATGTCATTCTACAAGCTGCTACTGAATTTTTTTTTTTTCAAATTTTTCAGTTCTGTGTTCAAACAACAGCAACACAAGGGAAAAAAGCTGAATTTCATAGCTGAGCACTGAGCCAGGCCTTAGGAAGGAAATTAGTGACTCCAATGTGTCTACTGCCTCTTGTACCACTTTTCTCCTACTTTAATCCTAATGAAACCCCCAACTAAACTGAACACAGCAAAGTGTTTTGCCATGACCAGTTTGACAAGCAGTGTGTGAAAACAAGCACCTCAGTCCGCACTGAAAGCTGCCCTTCCTGTAGAAGTTGAAAATATGATGGCAGCCTGATCAAACATTTTCTGCAATGGTAATACCAAGAGCTGGAAACTTGGTCATCACCTGCATTAACAGATGAACTAGCCTTTAAGACAAAAATTACTTTATCGTATGAAAATGAAATGGGGTCAGCAAACAATCTTATTCAGCCTTTATATTAGCTTCCTAAAAGTTACAGAAAAACAGAACTGGAAGCTGCTGGTTTTCTGCCATAAACGTATCCCTCGCTATCCAAACAAAACTTCAACTTCTAGATCTGCTGCTGCAGGGAAGATGTGAATGATTTTGAGTATTAACGAGCTGGGCGCTGGTGCGTATTTGCATCCATCTTCCCCTGCATAGCTTCAACAAGCATCTGTGGAGCATTTCAGTTCACGCGTGACAGACTCGAAGCCTCAGGCAACCAAAACCCAGCGATGACATTAGCTATACGTGTATGCGCACGTATACACACACATATAGACACACCTAAGTGAATCCACATTTGCGTCCTCTGCTCGCATGTGCTGAGAAGCGAGGCCCACCGCCGCCTCCCGCCGGCGCGCCCCTCACCCTCCCCGGCCCCGCTCCCGCCATTTCCCCTCAGCGCCTGCCGGCCGTCACTGCACGCCGCCAGCGTGACACAGGGGTCCCAGCACCTGGGTGCTACGTCCACCGCGGAAAGTCCACTGCTGCTGCCTCATCAGAAATCTTCACCCCCTTCTCCAGTTCACTTCGTTCACCCTCATCCTCTCCTCTCTCGGCTCGGTGAGGCGATAAGACAGACAGCCCTCGCTAGCTCCCCCGCAGCGGCGGGCAGGGCATTTTTAACTTTTCCCTTTCGTTCAGGCGCGCCGCGGGCAGCTCAGAAGGCGGAAGGAGCAGCGGAGGCCCCTCGTGAGGCGAGCGGCGGCTGACGTGTCGGTGAGGAGCGGCAGCGGCGCTCGGAGCAGCATGTGAGTGAGCCAGCAACCTCGGCCCCGCTGCCGCCCCCGCAGCCCTAACCCCCTGCTTTCTTCTCGCTCTCCCCAGGTCGAAGGTCACCTTTAAAGTGACGCTCACCTCGGACCCGCGGCTGCCCTACAAAGTGTGAGTGCCGGGTCTGGGCCAGACGGGGGGTGTGGTGTTACTGCGTGAGGCGAGGAGGTCGTGGAAGCCGGCGGCAGCGCGAGCAGACGTGGGCCTGAGCCGTGTGGTGTTTGTTTTTATTTTATTTTATCGTCTTGGCCGATGAACGGAGTGTGTATCTTTTTGCTGCCTTTTCAGCTGTGATCCAAACCTTGTACTGTACATGCACATCTTTGGTAAGAGCATTACCAGTGCTAAAAGTGGCGTTGTAATCAGTAATTTAATAACAAGTGGAAATACTTTTCAGTTTGTGTTAGCAGTCACGTAGCCTATATTTAAACTGTCATTTCAGGTTAAGTGTGCCTGAAAGCACACCTTTCACAGCTGTCTTGAAGTTTGCTGCAGAAGAAGTAAGTAGAAAGTTACGATGCTTTAATTTTTTGAATGTTCTGGAAAGCAAAAGCTTTCAAAACACAAAGCTTACAAAATACAATGCTTAATTTAACACAAAAAATGCTACTGTTAGATATGCATGGAAACAAGCTTTACTGATGTCAGTGGATCTGTCAAAACTTGGAATTCTTAATTCAGCAGTTCTTGCACAGTTCGCACGTCAATAGCAGGTACAGACAGACTTTCTGGTTTTCTTCACAATTAAATTAAGCAATTTTATATCAGTAATATAAAAACTTATGATAGTGAATATAATTACAAGTTATTAGTATGGCATGTTTAATATTTTAAATTATTTATGTAGAATATCCAGAATATTCTTTAAAATTTTTAAGGAAATTCTTTAAATCTGCTAACATTCAGTTCCAGAAGTCTTTCATTTTGGAAAAGATATAATTTCTGATTGTAGAAGGCTTTGAAGTTAGGCACGTGGGCTAGATTCAGAGAACAGGCTTAAGTGAGATTTGCATGCTTAGCTTCTGTGTTTTTAGTCTTTCACATGGAATCCAAAATCCAGAAAGAGGTGCCTAAATTGCCTATGTGAGCTATTGGAGGTATACGCTATTTGTTTCTTATCAAGTCTTCTTATCAAAAACCAAGAGACGTTCATTTGGAAATAAATGGCAAAAAGTGTTCAAAAGCATGATGGCTTTTTTTGTCTAGTCAGCAAAAAGATTTAGCAGGGAGTCTGTTCCTTCAATCCCCATTCTGACTTTTGTGAAAAAAATAGTGAGATCTTGGAATATTTAAAATTTTATTTGTTAAAGCATTGGTATTCTAATAAAGTGAATAATTAGGAAGGGTAATGGACAATGTGTCTTGAGTTTCTTGTTATTAGTGTTGTATCACTATGTGACAGAAGTTATCAGCAGAAACAATTTATGTGGGGTGGAAGGGTTGTGGGTTGTGTATTTGGTGTGACATTAACAGAGTAATATACAGAATAATGAACACCTTTAAATACACTTACTGATTTAATAGTTTTTTTACTATGTTTTTTTCCAATTTTTTTTTTTTATCTGAGCAAATGCAGCTGTGCCCACAAAACGCACACATGCAGGCCTAGACTGAAAAGTCCAGCAAAACTCTGATGTGGGCTTTCCACTGTAACTGTGGGCTGCTTCCAGAAGGGACTGTCCTGTTCCCCTTCCATTCTGTGTTGCAGTTTTCTGTCACCTCACACGTACTAGGTTGAGATCTGGTGGAGTTGCATGCCAAGTTGTTCAAACTGGATCACTAATTAAAGGGTCTTTTTTGACGTTTTTGCTTTATCAGTTAGTGAGCTTAGTTTGTTGGCTGTGTGAGGCTCACTTTTACAGGTAGCTTCAGCTGGTGTAAGGTGACATATCTTCCAAAACCGACCCTGTCTGCTGCTTCTTTCTGTTCTCTTACCCCCTTGAACATACTGCCAGATAACTGACAGAGTCATCTTAGAGATACAGCATGGGTTCGGACTAAGCCATTTTTCCATTGCTGGATAAATCTTCACATATGTAATCTGGATTTATGCCATAGATGCCTGATATTAATGCTAGTATGAGGAAACAGGAAGGTCTTGGGTTGGACTGAATAGTTAGAGACACCTGGAGAGAGGTGCCATATCTGGTGGGAGGGTTACCCTCAAACCTGTTAACTTTACATACTGGATGTTACATGGAACTGCCATGTTAGCTGGTGATAGGGTCCTCTGTGAGGTGCATTTAGAAAAGAATTACTTACTTGAATATTCACATTTAACTAAACCGTTGTTTTAGTTGATGCGAGGATTTTGAGCATCCAAGGGAGTTTTGCTGGTTGACCTCAGACCCCTCTGGTTCACGACCTTTTTATAGAATAATTACAGACGTTTTTGGAGGCTCACAAGAAAGAAAATGTGTGATGGAATGTAAAAGAGCCCAGTATGGTTAACGCTTATGAGGGTAATTCCATTAATTGCTTATGTAACAATTATATTCTTCTAAAGAAAATACAAAGAACACTTCATTATTTTTGCCGTGAAAACGGTGTGAAGCACTTTTGTATTAATGTGTTGGCGTTAAATAGAAGTTAATAACATAAACATACGATTGATTTTTCAGAATATGGCACTGTTTTCAGTTGTCATTGCTGATATATTACTGAAGCCTTTCACATCTCTGTGAGACCAGGCAGAACTAAATGCTTTGTAAATGGAACAAAGACGATTAGCTTGTAGAAGAGTCTACTTCGATCCTTCATGAACCTGACCTATGAACCTTCAATGAAAAGAATGAGAGAGAAAGTGACATTGGCTTATCCTGTGTATCCCGAATCATATGACAGTTTCGTAGCACCTTGTACTAAACATGTAAGGAAAAGATCAAACTGTAGCCCTGGATTTTCAACAAAGATGCTAGTTGGTCTCCAAGGGAAGTGCATTGTCTCCTGAGTGATTAAAGCTCTGAGGGCAGAAAAGGATTTAAGTTTGGGCTGGTCAGCCTTGGCAAGTTTCTACTGAGTCATTTTTCAGCGTCTCGGTTTGTCCGAATGAAACCAGAATTCCCCTGGAACAGCAGAACTGTAGCCATGAATGTTCTTCATATATATCAGTTTTTCCAAGTAAAGTTTTCTGAATTCCTTTCATTGCCTGAGACAAGACGCATTCCTTTTTGTTTGTTTGTTTGTTTTCTCCACGTGGAAATGACTGAAATGCATAATGGAGATTTTTGTGTGTCATCAGTAGCACATCACATAACGTGTGAAGCTGCGCTATACACAATTGACGATTAGCAGAGCCAGAAATGAAAGAGAACTGGATCGTTAAATGGGAAGGTCTCAGAACGTCTTAATTGTTTGCAGCAGTCTGAGCCCTTCCCAATATATGCATTTGACAATGATAGTTTGGATGATGCAGATTTAAATCTTTCCTTATTTTTTATTTTCTCTGTTTGTCTGATGGACTATATATATATTAAAAAAAAAAAAAATTGAAATGCAGAGTATTGGGAACATGATTCTCTCCAATTTTTATCTAGCTGCAACTCTTTCCACAGTTGTCACAGTTTATTGTGACAGTGTTAATGTTCTCATTTACAATCTGTGGTATCTATTTATTTATTTATTTATCAATAGTAATAGTATTTAGAGCTACTTAGTATGTATCAGATATATATTTAAAGAATACTTACACAACATCTCTTACATATTTGTGGAATTATTGCTAAAATTGTCGTCCATTCCCAGTAAACAAAGTTCAGTTTTATTCTTTCGTAAACATGTATTTTTGAAACTATTTTGTTATTATAATGTTTTAGTGCACTCATCTGCTGTTCATTGTGCGAAAAGAATGAGCTTATTGCTGTAGAGATTTTTGGCATTTTAAAAAATGAGGAAGAGATATAATGTATATGATTGTCATCTTTTCTTTAAAATTTTATTGTAGATATTGATATATATTTCCTAGCATTGGAAAAGAAAAGTTGTTTGGCAGCCTCAGTTATCAATTCATAATGTTTAAAGCAAACAAGCTGTTTTTGTAAAGTGTGCGAGTTTGGGGCTGGATGTTTCCTACTTGGGTTTCAAAGAAAGCTGTGGATTATCTGCTGAATACAGAATTTCTTTGCTACAGGAGTATCTGTTTCACTTTGTATTATAGAAAGCTTTTATATTTTCAGTATGAGAAACATTTTTACCAAACACAGAAAGGATTTTTGATTTAAGGTCGAACCTTTCTCTATTGTGGTGATTTTCATGTGCTGAGTATGTAGCTGACGGGTGTTGCTGTTTGGCCCAGTATTTTGAGCTAAGGTAACGAAGTGTTTCATTCTCTTCTAACGTGACATGATATGA
Source organism: Chauna torquata (assembly GCA_013399475.1). Classification (NCBI taxonomy): domain Eukaryota; kingdom Metazoa; phylum Chordata; class Aves; order Anseriformes; family Anhimidae; genus Chauna; species Chauna torquata. The sequence continues at coordinate 59,569 of VXAL01006202.1, forward strand.
AGCAATAAGAGAATCTTAACTGTTCATTCACTGACCAACTGCTACACAGTTCTCAAGTGCACCTAGTGTGTCAGCATCGGAGAGATTCTCCTACTGAAAAACAAAATGGCAGAAAATGAGTACAAATGTCCATCCTCCTGTGAATGATCCATCCCTTTCATGCATTATTGTGTAACAGAAGAGACGGAAGAACTGAGAAGAGGCACTTAAGATACTAGAAATTATTATTATTTTTATTAGTTTCAGATGATGTAGAGGAAAAAATCTATGAAATCACTTGTTTACAATGGAAACTTTGAAAAATAACTAAAGTATTAAGGATGTATTTGCTGCTTGTTCAATTTTTTTGTTTTATTCCTTTACTTTTTGAGTTGGAGATGGACTCATTCCAGGAGGTGGGACTTAATATGATTGACATTAATAGCCCACTGTTAAAACCTTATAAACTCATTTTCTCCTATTATGTAAACGAACAAACAAAAAAAGCCTGTTAAGATTGCTCCTTAGACTGCTAAATCAAGATTTCCAAAAGAACTTGAGAATGAAGGCTTTATCTTTCTTCAGCATATGATATACATGCGTGTTCTGGGTCAGACGGGGTAGAGTTAACTTTCCCCACAGCAGCCATTAAGGTGCTGCGCTCTGCACTTGTAGCTAGAACAGCAGGGATATCACACAGGTGTTCTGGCTGCTGCTGAGCAGTGCTGGCACAGCACCAAGGCTGTCTCACCAGCTTTCCCACCCCCTGACCCCAAAGGCCAGTGGGCAAGAGGTGGGGATGTTGTCAGGACAGCTGACCCAAACTGACTGAAGGGTATTCCATACTGTATCATGTCATGCTCAGCAATAAAACTTGAAGGAAGGAGAAGGAGGGGACTCTTGTTATGAAAGTGAGCAACCACTATGTGTACTGAGGCCCAGCTTCCCAAGAAGTGGCTTGCTGATGGGAAGTAGAGAATATTTTTTTTCTCCTTTTGCTTCTCTGCAGCCTTTGCTTTTCTGTCATTAAACTGCTCCTATCTCAAACCTGCAATTTTTTTTTTCTCCATCTCATTCACCCCGCCACACCCCCGCCAATCCTGCCAGTGAGCCAGTGATGCATATGGGGGTGGGTATCGTGGGGACATGTGATGGTGATTGAGGGTACAAAGCCTGCTGGGGCTGGCCTCAGAAATCTGAGGGAGCCTGATCTCACACAGTGCTCTTAGTGCATCCTTCTGTAAGCAAATCCTGGAGTGAACTCCTCTTGGAGCGGTGTAGTTGGTGTGGTGGTTTTACCCAGCTAAACAGCAGAACTCCACCACAACCGCTCGCTCACTCCCCCTCCTCAAAGGAACAGGGGGGACAAAATACGATGGACAAGGGCTCAAGGGTTGAGGTAAGGATAATTTAATTAAAGGGAAAAGAAATAATACAAGCAAAGGCCGCGCGGAAGCAAAGAGAGAAAGAATTCTCTACTTCCCGTCGACGAGCAGTGTTCAGCCACGTCCTGGGAAGCAGGGCCTCAATACGCGTAGCGGCTGTTCAGGAGGACAGACGTCTTCATAACGAGAGCTCCTCCTCTCCTTCCCCTTTCCCAGCTTTTATTGCTGAGCGTGACATCATATGGTATGGAATATCCCTTTGGTCGGTTCAGGTCAGCTGCCCTGGTGATGTCCCCTCCCAACTGCTGCTCACCCCCAGCCCACTGGGTTTGGGGAGTTTGGAGGGTCTGGGTGCTGTGCCAGCACGGCTCAGCAACAGACACAGCACTGGTGTGGTATCAGTGCTGGTCTAGCTACAGGTGCAGAGCACAGAGCTGTTTGGGCTGCTGTGGGGAAGTTAACTCCATCCCGGCCAGACCCAGTACAAATGAGGAGGTCCAAGAGGTCCAAATGGAGCCAGGGAGAAAGCTAGGAAATAAGTCAAAATTAACCAAGATTAGGTAAAGCAAATTCTGGTTTCCCCACCATCCTCAGTCAGGACAACAGGAAGTTCATATTGTGATGATATTCATGATGGTGCTACCAAGTACTCACAGAACTGATTTGTATGGTAAAAGATATTCTCTTAATGTAAATTCCATGTGTGTATCAGATGCAACCTTTTCTTTCCCCCTAGAGTATAATATCTTCACATTAGCTCTTGTTCTGGTTCTGTAAATGCTTGCATATGTTGAGCACACCAGTATGAAGTCAGTATGCATACAAATATATACACGTGTTGGGTTTAAGATTTGATGTTGCCTATTTTTATTCCAGAAAATTTTAACATGTATTCTTAGTTGCTTTTTTTTTAAGGAAAGTATTGCTTGCTCAGTGTTTGACATAACAGATACGCTTCTTAGAAGTTCATTTCCATGTGTTTTTTAGGTGTTCCTTTATTTAGTATAATCAGAACAAATATTTCTTAACTTTTAGATTTTATCTAGTGAGTAATAATACTTGGATTTTGTGGTGTTTTTTTAGTATTACAAATTTTTTATTCTGTATTGAGGTGTCTAATCAACTTCAATTGTAAACCTTTATTTTGCTATATCTGTAAATCTGAGGGGAATCTTTTCTTATAATTCTTTTGTACCTGAACCAACTAAAGTGATAATTACTTTGAAAATTCCCCATATATTTTCTGCTGTCTCATATGTTATTTTGTCCTACTCTTATTTCCTTTAGTTCAAAGTTCCTGCAGCAACAAGTGCCATTATAACAAATGGTAAGTATATATTTTTATATTGTAGTTTCAGTTAAGGGGTAGTGATAAAAGCAGAAGCATCTTTTCTTTCACAAGCTCTAGAGACTGCAAACTGAACTTAATAATATTGCAGCATTATTTATAGTACTTACGCATGGATGAAGGTATTAAACCACTAATGTTCATTGGAGTGGTTTTGTCCTAACACATAGTTTGAATTTCCTATGCTGAACATTTCTTGTTAGTTCCTGTGGTAAGACTTATTCTGATTATAGGAAATAGCTGCTTGAAGTACTGATGTGATAAATATATATTGTTTGCTATATTATATTTTTGAGCTGTAAGTTTAGTGGAGTAACTGTGTTATGTCTATTTCACCTTCCCCTCTGTTTTTCTCTTTTTCTGTTTTAATATTTTTTTCTAGATGGAATAGGAATAAATCCTGCACAGACAGCAGGTAAGTTACTGTTTATGGAGCCAGTATTTAAATAAAAAAAAACAAAACAGTTATTTTTCTTTTAAGTTTGTGCATAGCACTCTGGGTTGATTTTTATATCTTAAGTTTTGATTTCTTAAATGGGAAAAGAATTACTCAGTAGTTGGAAACTACAGTCAGTGTTGTGAGTAAAAGGTTAAATCCACATAACTATTGTTCAGTTGATTGTTTAGGTCTGTGAAAGAATAAGGCACTGCTGATCTCCAGGACTTAGCTATTTAGTGTAGTCTAAAAGAGCAATACTGTTACTTGTTACTAAAATATCAGGTAATAGCTGTATTTTTTCCCTACTATACCTAGTCCAGTAGTATTTGTTATTTCAGCAGCCATTCTGATAAGATATGTTTAGAAAGTAATACTCGGTTTTAGAGCAGGAACTGTAGGTGCTTTGGAAAGCACATTTTCAAGAAGAGAGAGTTGTCTTGCAGATAGCCCTCTTGTTCTCACCAAGGAATTTCAAGTGAGAAATCTCAACTTGGAGGCTTGCTATAAGTTATGGGTTTGCCTCTATCCCAGAAGAGTGTAGAACTCTTCCCCACCACCTCCTGAAATACATGGAGAGCTAGTACAGATGTTGAATTGGACTAATAATGGTCTGCAGTCCAGAAGCTGGCTTCTGTGGACTTGTTCTTGGAAAATAAGGTTTTTAAATTCATTTGGAAATTATTACAGTAGCCTAATCTAGACCCAGTTGAGATGAGAGTTAGTGGTGGAGTGGGGTATCTTGTTACGGTAATAACCTTTTACTAAAAATAATAAAAATGCCTTTGGTGTTTCTCAAACACAGTCATCCAGTGGAAACTGTGAATCTGATTTTATACCTGCTTGTAAATGTGATGATCAGTTGATGGAGAGTTCCTCGCCACTTCTCTGTTTTTTGCATGAAGTCTTTGCAAGGTTTTGTTCATTTATGCCCTCTGTCTGCCATGTGTTATTGAAGATACCACACTTTTTTTTTTTTCCAGATCTAAAGAGAGAATGAGAAAGTGAGATATTATTAGCATACTTAGCAACCTAAGATAAATAGTGTAAAGGAAAACCATGCAGAGCATGTAATAGTATGTGATGGTTAGAAGAGCAATTGCTTGACGTTAATTTTGGGATTTTGTTGGAGTTGTAAAAGGAATTACTTAAGTGTAGTGACCCACTTCTGAGGTCTGCAGTTGCACTGACAGACAGCATGAGAATAAAGATCAAGCGAGCATTTGGCTTTCTGCACCTCAGGAGGTTTCTGTCCTTAGGACACCCACATTATGGTTTGACAGGTGTACTGCCTCAGGCAGATGACTCAACTGATGCTGTTCTTGTCATCATCATGTGACCAAATACCTTAAAAACAGATGATAAAGCTAAAAATATAGTTTAGCTATTAGATCATCACCCACATGTAGGGGCATATTTTCACTTGACCACTCGAGCATTTATGCAAAACAGCAAACTCAATTGTTTAAGTTAAGGTATACTTATGCTGTTCCTCTTCCTCACAAATATGCTTTCATTTTGTATTATGTAGCCCAAAATAGTTGCAGCTTAATCCTGCAAAGTAAATAAATTTAGGACTACTTTACTCCTGAATGAAAATGTCCATTTGGCACTTCATTGTGCTTGCAGTTATGTGCATTGAATTCACATCTCCAATTGCTTTGCTTTAGCTCTCCTAAGTTCTGATAAATGTTGAGGAATTACTCAGTAGTAATATAAAACAGCATTTCATAGTCAAGGTTCAAGTAAATGAAAAGCATCTAGATGCAAAATGTTTTCATCATCTTAATCTTATCTGCAAATGTAAGATTGGGCTCAAGGATATATTTTTTTAACAAAGAAGGTACCATTTGCCATGACAATGCTGTGTGGTGTGGTTTAAACTGAAAGAAGGACAGAGAGGAAACCACCAAATCCAGGACTCAGACCAAAATCCCTTCTGAGTTTACAAGTAAACATAGATAACTTAAATATAGCCTTATGTTCAGCCTTATTAATTGATACCTCAGAAACTTGGTAAGGTAAAACTTTTTTTTTTTTTTTTGCATATTATTTAAGTTCCTGTAGATTGAACAGTTACTTTAGTCTTCAGAAACTTCCTTAAATAAGATGATCTAGGAATCAAATTATAGTAGTCTTTGGGGATTTCAGAGATTTTGTCCTGTTCCACTGTTTCCTCACCTTTCTAAACAAAAGTGTTCCTCAAGTATGACTTTTACTCTCCCTACGTGATTCCACAGACCAGGGGAAATGAAAGCTGAAAAAGCTAGGCTTAGCACTTAATTCCTGTATGGATTTCAATTTGAAATCCTCGATAGTTTGGGGAATTGTATGCCATAACTTTTATAAACCCACTGTGTTACTAATGATGGAAGCAGACTAAGAGGTAGGGTGAACTGCTGTCTGCATGAGATGCAGCTGTGGCCTGTTATAAAATTTTAGACTTTTATGATTGCGATTGCGACATGAATACCTTTCATCTAGATTAATAAGCTTAGTTCTCTGGTTTGCTGGTGTGAGAGATTTGTGTTTAGTGGGTTTTTGAAAAACGCTTGAAATGCTTGAAAGACAATGGAGTCATTGGTTGCAGCCAACACAGGTTCATGAGGGGAAAGTCCTGTTTATAGAACTTAATTTCATTTTATGACAAGGTTACCCACCTCCTTGATGAAGGGAAACGAGTTGATGTAATCTTTTTCAATTTCAGCGAAGTTTGCAGTACTGTTTCTCACAGAATCCTTTTGAACAAAATATCTAGCATACAGCTAGACAAGTACATAATACAGTGGGTGAGCAATTGGCTGACAAGTCGAGCTTAAAGGTTTATAGCCAAAGGGGTTGCGTCAGGCTGGTGGCCAGTCACTAGTGGGGTTCCCCAGGGCTCCATTCTAGGGCCAGTTCTCTTCAAAGTTTTTATAAATGATCAGGATGCAGGACTGGAATGCATACTAAGTAAGCTTTCAGACAATACTAAAATGGGAGGAGGTGTTGACTCCCTTGAGGGCAGAGAGATCTTGACAAATTATGGGGTTGGGCAATCACCAACCACATGAAGTTTAACAAGAGCAAGTGCCAGATTCTACACCTGGGAAGCGGCAACCCTGGCTGTACGTACAGGCTGGAGGACAAGAGGCTGGAAAGCAGTTCCGCGGAAGGGGATCTGGGGGTTTTCGTCAACGGCAAGTTGAATATGAGTCAACAGTGTGCCCTGGCAGCCAGGAGGGCCAACTGTATCCTGGGGTGCATCAGTCATGGCATTGCTAGCCGGTCGAGGGAAGGGATTGTCCTGCTCTGCTCTGCACTGGTGCGGCCTCACCTCGAGTGCTGTGTGCAGTTTTGGGTGCCAGAATGTAAGAAAGACTTAAAACTATTAGAGAGTGTCCAAAGGAGGGCTAGGAGGATGATGAAGGCTCTATGAGGAGCACCTGAGGTCACTTGGTTTGTTCAGCCCAGAGAAGAGGAGACTGAGGGGAGGCCTCATGGCGGCCTGCAGCTTCCTCACGACGGGAGCGGAGGGGCAGGGGCTGATCTCTTCTCTCTGGTGACAGCGACAGGACCCACGGGAACGGCATGGAGCTGTGACAGGGGAGGTTCAGGCTGGGTGTTAGGGAAAGGTTCTTCACCGAGAGGGGGGTCGGGCACTGGAACAGGCTCCCCAGGGCAGTGGTCACGGCACCGAGCCTGCTGGAATTGAAGAAGTATTTGGACAATGCTCTCAGACACATGGTCTGATTTTTAGGTGGTCCTGTGTGGAGCCAGGAGTTTGGCTCAGTGGTTCTTGTGGGTCCCTTCCAACTCGGGATATTCTGTGATTCTGTGATGATTATTCATCTCTTCTGTGTGTGGTCTCGGCATATCTTCTAAAAATAGAATGTCGTCTGATAATACGTTCTTTTGAACAGGTTTTCCAATACTCATTATGTTGATTAGGTAGAACAGTTTCAATCCTTATCCATGTTCCAGAAAAGTGAAGTTCAAAAAAGGGGGCTTTGCTCCAGTATTCTATTAATGAACAAATGTTAAATATCTTAATCTTTGTTATGAGCACAATCTACATCCATTAAATGGTGTGCTTGGGAAAGAAATGTTACGATTTTGTTGTTACAAGTCAACATGAAGATAAATAGGAATAAGTAGGTACTATTAAAACCTGATATTGCAGAAGTACATACAGTCTGCTTTGTGCAGTAGTAATATGGAGTTTAAAAAAAAAAAAGTGTTACTCCAAGTAGTAATTAAGTAATGCATCATGTTTAGCAATGTGATTTCATTTACAATGTGACATTTAATAGAATAAAAGGGGAGTAATAATACATACAGAATACATGCAGAAATTGTTCTAGACCTCTAAGTATTGGAAATTTTCATATTGTGTGCTCCTGAAAAGACTATCATGATCAGGACTATATAGTAATAAATAAGAAGTTGAAGAATTTTTGATGCTAAACTGAAACTGACTTATGTTCAGATATGTAGGGAGTCTTCCTAAAAGAAAAGTGCAGATGAGATTCTGAAAGTAAAAGCAGGTAAGTACTGAACCAAGGAGAGAACTAAGAATGAGTATATGCGTGAGTGACCACAAGATAAAATACAGTTTCAGCAGATTAGATCTTGATTTCCTCATCTTGAAATTCGTATTGCATATAAGTGAAATCGAACATTCAAGTATGGAACTGCAAAGTTTGAAAGGCTATAACTTGCAAATCTTGTTTTATGACTTTGGGTCTGGCATTTTTACTTAAAAATAAGAGTTCTTTGGACAGAGGTGTGTAGGAGGGATAAGATGAAATTCTGTGAAACATAAAAAATATATTTCTGGTGTATTAGAAATTACTACAAAGATACTAAACACTGACGTAATGACATTATTGTCCTTTAAAAGTGTATGCTTGTTTAGTAACATTTTATTTATTTGTTTGGTGACATGTTCTTATTTTGTTTGTTTAGGAAATGTATTTCTAAAGCATGGTTCAGATCTACGGATTATTCCCAGAGATCGAGTTGGAAGTTCTTAATGTCTGCTGAAATATTTTTGAATAAGTGATGTTGCCATGCAGCAAAGGTCTATTTATTTTGGAACTCCACAATGCAACTAATGAATTGGCCTTTTTTAAGGCTACCAAAAATGACTTCCCAGGATTTGATCTTTTTTGACACAGAAATAAGGTTTCATTTTCTTGTTAAAATGTATTAAATCATGCACTGATTGTTTCTTTACTGGTATTCTTCAATGGGCTCATTCCGTATTACATTCTTGAAAGAAAGATGGACCTCTCTAAAGATGTTACGGAAACTGCAAGAGTTTCCTTGCAAAGGAAAACCTTTTTTCTTGCAAAAAGCCTACTTTATGGAAGGGAGACTTTATGATTTTGGTACACAGAAATAGTTCCTAGAGTGCTGGAAAGTTTATGGTTTTTCATTCTTTTTTTCCTAAAAGTCCATGTTTGGAGGAACTGGTTTCCCATGGTTCAAGTATTTAGCTCAAACAGAAGGGAGATTTCAGTGGTTTATTTCTGAAATAAGTAACTGCCAAATGTTCCAAAGTAATTGTAAGATTTAATTGCTGAAAATATTTTAGATGAAAGAGAAGACAGAGGTATCTATATGTTAAAATTTCATTTGATGTTTTGTGAAGTTAAATTAAATTCAGTTTCAGAGAATTTGTGAGACATAATCTCAAATAAAGTGCCATCAGCTGGGAAGTCCTGCAGCATAGTTTGGGAATGTGTAGGTACCGGTCAAATATGTCATTCCTTTTTCAGTAAATATTGGTTCTTTGTAAAAGTCTTGTTTTGTTACTGCGTGTTACAAGGGAAACTGTAGAATTCATTGAAATGTTTCTTTTCAGATAATATGCTTCTTGTTTATAAATCGCGTGAGGTAAACTATCAGTCATGTATTTTAATTAGGGAAATTGCTGCTTTTCTTGAACTAGTAATATTACTTTGTGATTTAATCTATTTGGCCAAATCTTACCCTGTCGCATTTTATCTGTCTTACTGAGTTTACATAAAGTTGAACAAAGGGCAGTCTAATGCTTGATTAAATGAGGATTGTCACAAATACAGATTTACCGTGCAATAATTATACTCCAGAAGGATGATCAGATTATGTTTCAAATAATGTAGAAGTACACAATGCCCTAATGAGTGGGTATGAATTGAGTATATAGAGGAGAACTCTTCTGAAAGTGGTATTTGACTATAAACATTTTCAACTCTAAGATGAATTGTAAAATTCTGGATTTTCCTTTATTTTAATAAACAATAATATGAAAAAAATGCAAATGTTCCTTTCTCATTTTCTTAGTTAATTTTGTCAAAAGGCAGTGTTTTTAATTATTGTCCTTTTAATCAACATACTCTGAGATTCATTTGAAGCCAAAAGATTCTTATAAAGAACTCTACAGAACACTGATTTTAAGGGCAGAATGCATAGTTTCTGTTAAACTAATGCTACAAGATAATTAGAATGAGCTAAATAATAGCTTGTAGTTTTTCTCTGCAAATCTGTTGACTGAATACCTGAAAAACACCTGATACTAGAATGCAACAAACAAGAAGATTTCATTCCTGTCTGGAGGTGCAATATAGTTCTCAAAACACCATCATGACTTTTTCAAATGCAGTTTGAAACTAAGAAGCTTTGATGTTTTTGTAAAGGAAGGCTAGGTAAAAATAATTTCATGTGATGACTAGCATTTATTATGCTGTTACTTAGGTAATAACATGGATAGCACAAAGTATTTGTTTGACATGCTGTGTTGCCAGTAGTTTTTATAACATGCAAATGATCTGTCCGTTTGGAACAATAAGTGATCTATGTAGTACTTTCTGTGTTCATGACACCTTTGTCTCAATATGGTCTCTAAAATCTGAACATAACTTTTCTGTTTGATGAATTTGCTTGGTATTAGTGGTAGAATGTGCTAAGTAGACATTTGCTAGTTGATCTGGTGTTTGCAGTTTCATTTTGTTATGTCAAAGTCATGTTTGACATGTTATACAGGAAAAAGTTTAGAACTAGACTTCCTAGTTCTAGGTAATCTTTATAAGATTCTGAAAAGAATGCTGTACTTCCAGACTTGCAATGTTTCGTCAAACCGTACTTCAAGGCGTACTTTGGAAATCAGCTCTACCTGGAGTATTGTCTTCGGCTCTGATTGTAACTTGACATGTTAAATGAAAGACTTATGTCCTTTGTCTGTGATTAACTTTGCTGTTTCTTTGCTGAAAGCATGAAGGCAATTTAAAGGGTATTTTTTCCTGTATTTTACATTTCTGAAAGGATGGCTGTTTTATGTTACAAAGATAGTCTGTGAAAAATTTTGGCAGAATCCTAGAACATTAATGTGGAAAGTCTCACCAGAACTTTAAAAGAGCTACAATCATTCATTTATTTTATAAAATATTATAGAAGACTTGGTTTTCTCAAAGTTGACAGAATCTTAGGAAATCATGGGTATTTTTCAGGAGGGAGGAGCAATGATTTAATGTAGTATAGAAAAATTGGAAGAGTTAGGAAATGTCCCTCACAACAGTTCTGTCAGCAGTGTGAGTTTCTTCCTTGTGTTCCCAAGTGTCATGATTTTGGCTGGGATAGAGTTAATTTTCTTGGTGGAGGCTCATATGGTGCTGTTTTGGGTTTAGGATGAGAATAATGCTGGTAACACACCTGTGTTTTAGTTGTTACCAAGCAATGCTTTTACACACTAAGCTAGGGACTTTTCAGCTTCTCATGTTGCCCTGCCAGTGAGGAGGCTGGGAGGGGACCCAGCCAGGACAGCTGACCCAAACTGGGCAAAGGGATATTCCATACCATGTGGTGTCATGCTCACCCATAAAGCTGGGGGAGCTTGTCCGGGGGGCTGCCACTGCTTGGGGACTGGCTGAGTGTCGGTCAGCTGGTGGTGAGCAGTTGCACTGTGCGTCACTTGGTTATTCTTTTTGTATTTGTTTTTTCCCTTTCCCTTTTCTTTTTTTTTTTTCTTTTTCTTTCTTATTAAACTGTCGTTATCTCAACCCATGAGTTCTTGCACTTTTCTATTCTTGCCTCTATCCCACTTTGCAGGCAGCAAGTGAATGGCTGTGTGGTGTTTAGCTGCCTGCCAGGTTAAACCACAACACCAAGCCACAAAATCCAACGTTTTTCCATGTTTAAGATTAAAAGACCATTTTCCACTCTTGTTGCTACTAAATAATAACCATAAAAATTGTCTCAAAAGTTCAGAATTTTTTTATTCATCTTTAGGTTGATGGTGAAAACCCACTTCCCTTTGCTGCTCCAGTGGTACAGTGTGCAGTCAGAGTGAGAGAAGGAACTGTGCTGGTATGACTGCAGAATGTTAGTGGATTCCGAAGATGTTGGGGACACAGCAGTCGTTTGTATGGCAGCATGCAGGTAGTTATCAAACGGAGCACTTTAATGGGGCAGTGGAAAAAACTAAATCCTTTAGTTACCCTCGTAGCACTGCAGAGACAACATTTCAGCAATACTGGCAGGAGCGCCAAGCTCCAGCTGAGTAAAATTCAGTTCATGTGTGATACATAGTGTTCATATTTAAATACAGTACACCTAACTATACCTCTTGGTGAATTTCAGCTACTGTTCCTACTGATGGAAGGTAGATGCCAGGGAGCATTCACAAAGGCTAGCATGATCTTTTGAGGCTAATAATGCAGGCTGTTTCTGAAATTAATAGAAAGTGAGATTCCTCTGGAGAGAGATTCAGAGTAGCTAAATGAATCTTCAGTTCTGAATTGCCCTCTGGAGAAGCCTTTCTCTCTTTACTGACACTGTAGAAAGCCTTGACATGTTAGCCTGCAGGGGCTAATGTTAACCTTTGAGAATACGTTCCCAACAGGCACTTCCCCCTCCCTTCAATATTACATGTTGTAGCATTGTGCTACCCACTCACTGTTGTTTGATCTGGATGTTTAGCACATGACACAAAGCTCCCAGGGACTTGTTCAAAACTAAAATTACAAGAACTTGTTTGCATGAAAACAAACATGCTTTTTATGTGATCTAATTAGTTGAATGCATCTTTTTTTTGTTTTTCTTTTTACAACAGGCTCAGCATCCTTGGTGGGAGTGTGAGGGAAGGCTTGTTGTTCTTTAGGAAAGCTTTGTCAGGTTAAAATTAGGTATGTCTACAAACAAAGAAGAAAACCTGTGCTGAAGAAGAAAACAAAAGATTCTATTATTTCATTTTTTTCGGAGTATAGAATTGGTCTCCTTTATCTTCCTGAGGAGGTTAAATGTCCTGGAAAGGAGATTTTTAAAGGGTTTGGAATGCATAAAAGTAGCCAGTAATGTGAAGACCGGGTGCAGGTGTTCCTACTTATTACTGTGAAGAAAGTTCTGAGGCTATGAGTGGGAACTGTCAGTGTCTTTCACTGATGAGAAGTACCAGATGGTGTCCATAAGAACTATACCATCCTTAAAGGCTTTTGATCATTTTTCTGGAGAAAAATCACTTTAATTTTGAACAATAGGTCAAGTTTGTCCTATAATCAGGTTACATTTGTAGAGCTTGAAAATAATCTTGTGGGAACAGGAAGATCTCTGTCCACAGTCGCTTTCACTGTTCTCAAGACTTGACAAGAAGTAAGTCTGGGACAGTCTGGACATTAAAAAGGGTTCAGGATTTGTCCCTATGGAATTCTGCATCAAAGATGAAGTGCCAGCTGCGAAGCACAGCATCTTCATCTTCAGAAGATTTGGATGCAATAAAGATTCGTTGCTGTCTGATGAAAAGTTTAACAAAAATTGGTGACAGACATGCTTTGTCTTACTTACTGTTGGTACATGGTCATTTTGCAATTCCAGGCTCACATGGTATGTCTTCTCATAGCAAAAGCCACAAGGTTTTTGTTCATGTGGGCTACCACAAACCTCTTAAAAATTTAGCTAAGGAGCTGCTGGGATATTTATAATAAATGCAAAGGAAATATATCTACTGAAGTGTATCTTCTACATTTAGTGAACATTATTGCTATGGATGATCAGGGATAGTTTGGTATTAATACTGATTAATGCTCATGCCTTGTAAGCATCAGACATTACCTTGAACTGCTTTTCATATGTTTTCTCTGAAATAGTTCGTAATACTTCAGGTTGCATGCTAGTTTTGCTTTACAAAGTGCTGTAAGTTTTTACTATGGGACACAGTTATCGCTGTGACTTTTGTAGAGCACTGAAATATAAGTTCATCTTCTGAAGCAAGCTGGGTTTATGCAGCATATCGTTTATGCCTTATGCTCCACTTCCTTCTCTGAGGAAAGAGGACCTTGATACCTTTACTTGTTGGCCAGAATAGGTGAGCTGCAGTGGAGTGGTAGGTTGTGTTTGATGAATGCCAATAATAAACAGCTCCCTCCTTTAAATATGAAGAAATTACAAAACTGAGGAGTAATTTCATGCATAAATGGAGTCTTTATGATCCTCTTTGGGAAACAAAGTTCTGCCCTTTGTTCAAGGGAGAGTTTCAGTCAAGTCTGGTGTTAAGGGCCTAGTCATGAATCTTACTCTTGCACGAATTATTGTAGAAAGACTGTATGGAGGGACTTCTCACCCACATAAAAGTGATATGATCTGGCTCTTAGGATTTTCGTAGGCACCGTGCTGACCAAATCATTTTGCTGAAATAGCTATTAGAGAACAGTCGTGTACTGGTTTGAGCCATTGTATGGGTTCTTGAGTACTGCTCAACCAATTTAGGTTTATTTCCTGGGTATTTTTTATGTAGGACTCCAGGTCTCATTACAGGAGTCAAGAAAAGAGTGAATGTTCACTACTTTCAATTAGGATTTATTGCATGCAGAGTTGTTGGTATTTTTTCCCCAATAGTTTGCACCTGTTTGTCTGCAGAAGAAATGTTTGCAGTTAAGTAAATTAAGTGCAGTATGTGTAGTCATTAAGTGATTCTCTTATCTGCCAATACCATAGACTTGACTGTATGTCCTGGAACAAAATAATTTCTAAAATAAACAATTGCAAGGCAGTGAAAAAAGCAGTGAAGTTGTTCACTGTCTGTCTTGGGGAATAAATAGAGAGAATTCTGCAAGCTTACCGGACTAACTACTGCAAACTAAGCAAATGGCTGTCAGCAGGTTGCTGTTAAAGAGGGGCTCGAACAGTTCTTGTAGCCACTCAGATTTGTCCACTGCTAATTTAGTTTTCTATTTCCTTAAGATTTTATTGTGTAGATCTAAGCAGAAGACCTGTTTCAAGGCTCTGTCACAAATATGTGTTAACTTCTTGCCCAAAATCTGTTGCTTTTGCCTGACTGTTCAGATTAGCGTTACTGTGACATGGTTCTGTCTGGATCACATATGTCTTGGTGGGGGGGGCTGTTCCCCGTTTTGGGGGGAGGTTCCGTGCCACTTCCTTATGGTAAATTGCAAACATGAGCTAAATATAATAAGCATGTATTCTTACAGCTGCAACAATTTCAGTAGAAGCAGTCATCATTGAACTAGCTGACCTGCTTAGGTTAGTGACTTCCAGAAAAGTGAGGTTCCCCTCTGTAGAGTCTACTGAGACACCTTTGGATATTGCCCACCAGCAAGATACTAACTCTTTAATTGATAATTCTTAAGAAAGCATTAAAATAAAATAATCTAGGAAATGTGTCCTGCTGCTGTAAATGTTTGACATAGAATTGTATCACTATTATATGTATAACTACTGACGTCTGTTGCAGTGGAAGGAACTGGTACTGACAACTAGATTGTTTTAGATATGAGACCAGATTCATACTTCAAAATTGACTTTTTTTTTTTTTTTTTTTTTTTTTTTTTTTTGCTTTACTTGTGAATTCCTTATGAAGATAATGTTTTCCGTGCTGTCTGTATAGCTGCTTGCATCATAAGGAAGGAACCCCAGAACAAAGTCTTGGTTGACAACCCAGTGCCTCGAACCAGGCACAGGAGGATTCCAGCTGTTGTTCTGGGAGTGGTGTCTGCGTTGTACATGCAACAGCTAGCAGTTAAAATGAGGAAGAAATATGAGCCCAGGGAGAACAACACTGGTATTCTAAGGCAAATCCAGAGAGAGCTTCAAATACTGATATGTACGTGTATTTGCCCGTTTTCTCTCTGAGGGTACACACCTTTCTTTACTGTTAACTATGTATGTGTGCAGAGTGCCATCAAGTCTGGATAGCGTGTAGCCTACTGGTTTCAGCATTCTCCTGAGAAATGAGAGAGAGGTTGATTTTCAGGATAAGGAGAAAATTGAGTCTTCATCTTAATACTGTAGGTGAACCCAGGTAGCCAAACTCCTGGGAGGTGGAGGGAACACCCTGACTCCAAATTGGCAGCAGCAGAGTGAGATCTGAGTGGTTAGTGGAGTTTGTGGGCCTTACAGCACAGAAGAAGGGCACTGACAAAGGGGAACAAGTCTAGTAGAGGACTACCAGGATAGTTACGGAGCGCATAATGTAGGAGATGAGTGACACAGCTGCTTTTATTTAGTCTGAAGCAGAGAAAGGTAACGGGGAATCTATGTGCCATTTTCAAACATCTAGAAACCACCATCTAGGGTGGTTATAGAGAAGATGAAGACAGTTGAGTTGGAGGTGAACAGTGAAAACAGTGGACACATTTCAGCGTAGGAATTTCTGAGAAATTATAAGAGAAAAAGTATTCACAATAAGAGTGCTCAGACACTAGAACTGGTTGATAAGAGAAACTATGGAGTCTCCACCTTTGCTGATACTTAAAATACGACTCTACAAAGTCTTGAGCAACTGATGTAGCTTTGAGGCTAGCCCAGCTCTGAGCAGGGCTTGAACCAGATAAACTCCAGAGCTCCTTTCCAACCTAAGCAGTTGCCTGACCAGTTCTTTCCTTGCTCGCCCTCTCTCTGCTTTTTCTTGGTAGATAAAAGAGCTACATCTTGCTTTACCTTAGATACCTGCCCCAGTAGTGGAGGCATGACACAGTCACAGCTCTTGCTATTTGAACTCTTTTTACCCTCCCCACACCTTTATTTTCTCAGTATATCTGTAGCAGATTACAGTCCTTGACCTGCTGCTGGAGTGACAGCAAAAGTTTGACCAGAGGGAATAGCCAAAATTTTGCTGTCCTCTACTGTTGTGTAGAAGCTGTGACAGTTGCGTGAGTAATTTGTAGTCTGAAAGGTGAAATATAAATGCATATGTATTCCTTTATGATATGAATAATAGACATTTTGCAAATTACATTTTTAATGTTGAGAACAAAGAATTCTGGAAGTGGCTGATCAGCTAACGTTTATTGCAGTAACTTTCTAAATCCCATTTTTCTCACTTGGGCAGGAGAGGGAATGTAAATAGCATTACTGTAATAAAATGCTGTCAGAGGATCCATGTTGCTTGAAAAATTAGCATCTTTCAATTCAGTTTTACATTGACATTTCCAGCGAGGAGTTGTGATTTAGCAGTAGAGACCCATTAACATGTGGCAAGGTTCTATTCCATTCCTATGGGCTCTTGAGTAGGATACAAATAATACTTGCTAACAATAACAGCAGCTAGGCGTCTTTACTCCTAGCACGAATAGTGAAAGATCATACAAGCACTCAGTGTCAATAAGCACCACCCATGCAGAGCAGATTATTAGTACAGGAACAAGTGCACAGCATGGCTTGCCGGCTGTACAGTAGTCAGTGATGCCCATTATGGATGACAATGAAATCAAAATGGTCCAATTATTTATGTCAGTTTCATTTAATTCTCACTTCTTGACTAAATACTGTTCTCAATTAATATATCTGTAGGCCAGAGTGAGCTCAGGTACTGATTATTCTCAGTTCTTGGCTCTGTTTTGGATGACTCCAGCAGTCTCCAAAACAGACCTGTTGAAGAGGATTTGCAGGACAGTCACTGCCATGTGGCCTCAGGCCCAGGAATGATGGGCCCGGATGGTGTTAAGTTTACCCATTTCATTTTTATTTGTAACCTTGTGGCCATAGAATATTAGGACGAGCATCATCTGTTTGTTTTTAGCATTAAGGGTCAGGGATTCCTGAAGGTTTGTGGGCCAATGTCTGCAAATGATGACAGAGGGAAGCAATTTTAGCCATGTGCTTTTGTGAATTACCCTGTGACTTTTAAATTTCTTCTGTACTACTGAAATGCCAGAGGAGTTTAATAATGCCAGCAAAATTTTCAGCCATAGAAACTGTTTACAGGGTTTTAAAAAAATAATAATAATCTAGAGGATCTTAAAAATGAGAACACTTGGATGTTGCAGGGACTGATGACGCTGGACATTGCATTTCTTTGTTGCAGTTCTCTCGAGACTTTGGTGACCACTTGTATTGGGTTTACATGGTAAAGGTTTAGTAGCAGGGGGGCCACAGGGGTGGCTTCTGTGAGAAGATTCCAGAAGCTGCCCCATGTCAGAGAAGAGCCCGCTCCATCCGGCTCCAAAAGGGACCC
>VXAL01006202.1:82055-92850 GCA_013399475.1 Chauna torquata
AAAAAAAAAAAAGCTAAAACCTTTTAGCTTTGTTGCTGACTAGCTCAAACTGAGAATGACTGATTTGTTGCAGGAAGCTCCCTAGCAATTAAACTGTCTGCCAGTAAGAAATGCTAACTTAATATTTTGAGCCAACTAAAAGAAAAGTGAATTAATACACGAGATTCTTTAGTTATGGTTGCTTTCCATTTGCCACACTTACAGTACCTGTCCGTGTCTCATGCATAAACCACCTTCAATGGGATAAGGAGAGAGAGAGATGATGTTAGAGCTGGTTCTTTTCCACCTCTCTGCCTCTCATCTCTAGTATTCCTTTCGGCACATCACAGAGGAAAGGGCTGTAAATTCTGTATAAAACTACCTCTAAGAGAATGCGTGCTACCCTAGAAATGGGGGAAACGTGATACAAGGGATCTTTGACTCCGAAGGTGTGATAACCATGGAAGATTTTCTGTGCTCTTTCTTGACGTGTTTCCCTTTAAGGACTGAACTCAGCTACAGACAGACACTTTTTGTTTCAGAAATGAGAACTAGAATATTTTGGCAAAATGTCTATTGCCAGTAGCGGAAGCCTTAGGAACTTGTCACATCAGGAGATAATTGTACGAAGTATGTAATAATATCAGGTATGAGGCCATCAGCCTGCAATTTTGGAAGCACAGATGTAATTTATATACAGGTGAAAAACCAAACAGAACAGTATTTTTACAAAGCCAATATAAATTTTCTAGTGCAGTAAGTACATCAGTCAAAAAGACTACGATAATAGTTTTTAACTCCTCAATGAGCACTTCCTGTTGACTCATACATTTTTAAGGTAACATTTGAGAGCAGTCTTGTTCCTGATTATACTTTTTCAGAAAAAGACCAAAATTGATGAAACGGAAAGACCTTTTTCTGTAATCTCAGGAGAGGAGAAAAAAGAGAAAGAAGGAAAGCCACCCCATTGAATGAAACGCTTCAAATGACAAAAAACATTGTGTCTGCGCTCATGTGTTTGGAAGGTATGGCATGTTATTGTAAGATGGAAAGTAGTTGAGGAATAACTTATTTTATTCCCCTGGAAATATTAGGATTTATTTATACAGATCTGTGACTTCAGAAGGGGATAAAAGTGCATTCACCACATTCCTAAGGAAAAAAAAAATAATAATAATTGAACTTTATTGATTTATTAAGCCTGCTTTCTGAGCACAGTTTTTCATGTAGCAGAGGGCAGGTGAGAGTTTAAACGAATGTTTCATGCTGTAGCTTTCTGTGAAGGCCAATGCCATAAATGGCTACAAAATCAGTATACCTCTTCTGCTTCATTTGTCTCTTAAAAACATAAATTTTACACTTTGGCACTATATAAAATAACAGTTCTAAGCAAGACAGACATAGCAAAAATTACAAAATGTGTATATGAAAGGACCAGGCAAAACTTTCTGATACAGTATGTTATTATTAGTTACAGCTGGCTGGGAAATTTGATTTCTATCTCAAAGCCTGTTTACAGAAGTTAATTCCTGAAGCTGTTAAAAGCACAGGGCTCTCTACAGACCCTTGCTGGCAGAAGTACTAAATATGGAAAAAAGGTTTCTTAAAACTGTTGTGGGAGCTCGCAGCTAGCATCTGTGGCCAACAGGGTGGCATCAATGGTTGGCCAAGGCCTCGTCTTTTATGCCTGTTATGTGGTAGTCCATGAGACAAGCAATGTCAAACTTCCTCTGTCAAATTTGTTAGGTTAGATTCATGCAGGCCATGAGACCTCCCTGCTGTCCTTCCCTTCTGGGGAACTGCCCTAAACAGATCAGTCTCACCCAGGTGTCTAGTGGAATCCAGACAAAAATTCAGAGAAATGGGGATTTGATGGGACTTCATCCAAGATGGCAAGGGTTTAGGATAAGGAACAGAAGTGAGGAATGGAAATGGTTCTTCTCCATTGTCAACAGAATGGGCCTGAACGACTAGCTCAGGTACAAGTATCTCCACTTCAAGGAGTGTGAATCCCACACTTTTTGACAAAACTATATTTTTTCCCACTACATCCATTCCTCTCAAACAAAAATGCTTACAATTTTGTTAGGCATTCAACAAAATGTACAGATCAAAAAATGACATTGTTTGAATGCGTGCATTTGGGTGTGAAAGACTAAGTAAAAGAGACTAAGTCATCTAGGACTGATGAAAAGGATGTCTTAGGATACAGTCTGATAAAAGACTCAGGCATAACCACACTGACCCCAGGGTAGATTTCAAGCTCCTGTTTCCTGTACAAGACATGCATTGCAGGAAGGGTAAAATAGTGCAGAGAAAGACATGAATTTAAGCAGTCCATCACAAAAAAAAACTCGATCATGGACCATGATGTGAGAAAAGAAATTTCATTTAGAATGTAGCATCTGGCAAGCTAGGTAAGACCTTCTCTGAGAGCAGTCCATAGAACTGCAGTTTTTGGCAATGGTAGAAGATGAATCTTAATGGGAAGAATGTAAAGACAACTATTAAAGTGAGAAGGGAAATGGATAGCTTATTTTATGAAAGGAAATGTTAAAAGCTGGGCTTGTTCATCCTTGCAAAATGAAAGCTAAGAGTGGATATAATTTCTCCACATAAATATATGGAAAAGACAAACACTAGGGAGGAAAAGAGTTATTTAAGCTAAAAGGAAGTGTTGGTACAAGAACAAATGGATACAAAATTTCCATGAATAAATGTAGATTAGAACTTAGAAGGCAGTTTCTAATCTTTAGAGGAATGAGAAGATCTGGGTCAACCATGTGTGACAGGAACCCAAG
The DNA here is from genome assembly GCA_013399475.1 of Chauna torquata. Taxonomy (NCBI): domain Eukaryota; kingdom Metazoa; phylum Chordata; class Aves; order Anseriformes; family Anhimidae; genus Chauna; species Chauna torquata. The sequence goes on from VXAL01006202.1 coordinate 84,836, forward strand.
TAGCTGGAGCTCTGAGATGGATCTGCCTAGATCTTCTGGTACTGGGAGCTCCCCAGGTAAGTCTGAAAAGTTTTTAAACTCAAAAAGCCATAAGCTAGAATAGGTTACTTTTGAAATACTAAAAACACAGAGAGACTAAGTGGGGAAGGTCCTTGTTTCCAGCTAGCTCAATGATATTCTGAGTTGCAGAAAACTCAGGGAGGCTTTACTCCCTTCTGGGGCTGGCTGGCATCTTCCTGTTCCTCGCTGCAGTCTCCCAGGTCTTGCCTCTCCCATCCCAGAATGTTTTCCCCTATCCAATCAGTAGGTCTCCTACGAAGATGCAAGCTTCCCCTCCTCATCTTCCCCTCCTTACAGGTTAGTTTCCCAGTCATTATTTAAAGGAACATAACATTTAACTGAAAAGACATGGCTGCAATGGATTCCATCCGCCAGCACTCTGAAAGAGGTAACAACAAAGTACCTCTGCAATTTAGACTGGTCATTTTTGAAGTGGAAGATGATATATGGCTCTCTGTACAGAGGACCGGGCATACTGACCCTGGAGGTCTCAGCCCACTGCAGTTGGGAGTAGAGTAGTAAGAAGGGAAGCTGATGCTTTCCAAAGTTTCTGAAGACATGCTCAAACCAAAGTAATTGCTAAAGATTCAGAAAGAATCTATTGACATCTGTACTCAGTCCTGCCCATTATATGCAACTGCTGTAATGTCTGGCATATTAATGAACTGAATGCTTTCCTGTAACTGGGATAGAGTGAGTATGTTCCTAACTGAATTTCCATCCCAGACTGAAGATGACTTTCAGTAATCTGCATTCCTCACCCACGCAGTGAACAAAACAGACATCCATGATGGAAATGGTTAAATTTCCTGTAAAGGCTATCTCATAGCATGGGTGCAAGCAGAAGCAAAGAGGTTGCATAAGCAGTCTGTCTTCTGGTGTTCCTACTTGAATTTACTGCATCAACCTCAAACATTATGTTTTGACTGTAACTTAAAGCAGGCAAAATGTCCTGTGTGTGTTTGCGGTGGAGATTATAGGATGCTTAAAAACTTTCAGACAAAAGTATTTTTTAAAAATAAACTTTTAGGGATGAAACCTTAAAAACTCCTTCTGGTTCTTAACATGCCATAAGAGTTTGCTTGATGCTCACGGTTCTTGCCAGTATAGCTTCGTCCATCCCAGGTGTCTTTGCAGCATGCTGCAAGTCTGCTGCTGCCCATCATCAAGTAATCGCTAATACCTCCCTGTGGTGGGTGCGGAAGTATCTACCTTGCATGTTAAAGACTGGAGAATCTTTGGGGAACTAAAATTCCTGGATCATTGCTTTTAAAGTCCAGTTGCTATCCTGTTAGCCCTTACAACTTACTCCCATGAGTAATCCTGTCATAAAATGGAATTTCATTTATGATGAAGGATTGCTTGCATCTCAAATTCTGTCAGGGCCCAGAGGCACTGCCAGGTCTTACTGTCCATTCCCAGCCTTCCCCGGGGGCACCCCCCACCCTGGACCCCATGTCTGCCCCTGGGGCCATCAGTCCCTGCACCAGGGCTGCTGCAGCAGGGCCAGGCTCCACTCCCCGCAGCCCTGCCCTGCCTGGCCATGGCCCTGCCGAGGTGGGCCCACATCCCAGCCTGGCCTCAGCCCATCGCCATCCAGCACAGGCTCGAGCTTACCGTACAGAAGGACACTTCTGTCAAATACTATGATTATTCTTAGTTACTGGAAAAGTTTTCAGACATGAATTAGTTTATACTGCTATAGAATTCTATTGACTTGACATTATTCTTTAGGTCAGACTGTGGATTTGTAATTTAAAAAATTAACAGTAAGGGATTCAAATGGATACACTTTTAGTATTTCTACTATAGCAGTACAGTAATTCCAGAAGTTATACTGTGTGTTCTTTTATTGTAAATATTAATTCAATTAATTTCCTGGTGGAAATCATTCAGTGAAGAAAGCATTGTAATTATTTATAAATCCACAAATAACTAGATTTGTTATGCTGGTCAGATTTTTTACTAACTCAATGCTTAAAATATTTACAAATTTTTCCTGCTTAAAAATGGTCCAGCATTTTATTTTTCTTCAGTTATGTATAGTTGTTTTTACTTTTTCAGTTACTCTAAAGATTGTGAAAAGTGCCAGAACAGAAACAGTGGACAAAGAAAGCTTCCATTCAGTTTTAGGGTCTGCAGAAGTCCTTATAACGTTCCACAATGAAATGACTGCCTTGGCACAGAACGGAAGAGCAGTGGATATTGCCTACCGTAACTTCAGTAAGCCCCTTGACGCTGTCTCCCATAAGATCTTTATGGAGAAGCTGATGAAGTATGGGCTGGATGAGCAAACAGTGAAGTGGACCGAAAACTGACTGAACAGCCAGGCCCAGAGAGTGGTGTTAAGTGATGCAAAGTCTAGTTGGAGGCCAGGAACTAGCAGTGTACCCCAGGGATCAACACTGGGTCCAATCCTGTTTAACATGTTCATTAATGATCTGGATGGTAGGGCAGAGTACACCTTCAGCAAATTTGTAGATGACACAAGACTGGGAGGAGCTGCTGATATGCCAGAGGGTTGTGCTGCCATCCAGATGGACCTTGATAGGCTGGAGAAATGGGCTGACAGAAGCCTCATAAAGTTCAACAAGGAGAAATGCAAAGTCTGGTACCTGGGGAGGAACAACCCCAAGCATCAGGACATGTTGGGGGCTGCCCAGCCAGAAAGCAGCTTGGCAGAAAAGGATCTGGGGGTTCTGGTGGACACCAAGTTGAGCCAGCAGTGTGCCCTTGCCACAAAGAAGGCTAATGGTGTCGTGGGCTGCATTAGGCAAAGTGTTGCCAAGGAGGTGGAGGGAGGTGATCCCTGTAGTCAGCACTGGTGACACACAGCTAGAGTACTGTGTCCAGTTCCAGGCACCCCAGCACAAGAGAGACATGGACATACTGGAGGGAGTCAAACAAAGGGCCACAAAGATGGTGGAGGGACTGGAGCACCTCTCCTGTGAGGAAAGGCTGAGAGAGCTGGGACTACTCAGCCTAGAGAAGAGAAGACTCAGAGGGATTTGTATACATCAATATATAAAGACTTGAAAGGAGAGTGTAAAGACAACAGATCCAGGCTATTTTCAGTTGTGCCCAGTGCCAGGACGAGAAGCAATGGTCACAAACACGTTTGCAGCCAGAAGGGACTAAGTCATTCAGTCTCTATAATACAGCTCATAAGAGGGAGCAAGTTTATATGGAGTGATAACGTCTTCTGTTAGACCAACTGGTTTATCTGGAAAAGCAAAGCAGCTTTCAGGTATACATGTGCTTTGCCAGATTCATCACAGAATTGCATTCAGATTTTTGATTGAATTGAATGAAACTATCACAGAAAGGAGGAAGGACTAGAATCTTAAATAAGCACTGCAGACAGACCTCAACATTTTGCCCAAATTAGGGAAAGTGGTCTTTCCCGTATAGTCAGTACACACTAGTATGTATCTCAAATTGAAGCTCCTGTCAGTGTGCCCTAAAGGATGTTATGCCTGCTAACAAGCTTTAGGCATTAGTATTCTCAGACTCCTTCATTTTGTATTTCTGATGCAAGAATATTTCCTCTGTCCTTTGAGCTTTGTGGGATGACTTTGTACAACATAAACACACGGTCAGTATTCTCATGATTTCTAACAGCAGTTTTCTACGCAGGCCTGAAACCTTTCTTCTCTTTGTCATTCTGACTTATGCCTCTTCTGTCAGTACTGCAACTTTTCCTTGTGTCTGTTTTGGACAGCTTTTACCATCTCATTCCTTTTTTTCAGAAGAAAATTATATTTTAGATTGCTTGATTTATTTTTGGAGGGCCTTCTACTTTCCACCAGAAAGCCCATGTTTTAACCAGTCAGTTTGGTATAAAATGATTAACACAAATTACTGAATTGGTTGGTTAAAAGTTAGACAAAAAATTATACTGGTAAAAGGCAAAACACAACTGATGTAGGTATTACCATGTGCAAGAGATTACACAGTTATAGAATGTCATTAGGTGTTTGTAGCTAAGTATTTTTCTTATCTTGGACTTGGTCTGTTTTAGGTCTTGTTAAAGCTATTTCCAGTCTCTTCTTTTGCCTATCTGACCACTAATTCTTATTTTATTTTATTGTGGAAATGAACAATACAGACAGTCTCACACACACAGGTGTTTTGATCCAGAACACCAGTAGACTGGTCCAAAACCAGCTATTCTGCTCTCATACATACCCAGTATGAGGGCTGTCATTTCTAGAACATAGAGCTGACCATGCACATGCATATGTATTTCCTGTCATGATCTAATTGTGTGATTAAGGGGAAAATCAAGAAGAATTCTTGTGTTTTATTTTTGGGGTTCTTTGCATTATGACCTGGAGCCAGGAAATCATAGTCTCACAACAGAGAGTAGAGCCTCCTGTTGACTGCAGTCTGTTTTGATATACTGCACTACCTAATAAGATGGAGGATGCTTCTTGATCATTGTAATTAAATGTGATTCCTCATACAATTGGGCTTTATATTGCACCCAGACTGTTTAGTAATAAACTAGAGAAGTAATATCATACTTCTAAGATCCTGCTTCAATTTTCTTTGGAAAGAAAGTCTATTTAATCATAAAAGTAAATTCAGCTATATACCTACATTTCTTTTTGTACTGTGATATTTGTAGGAGCAGCATGATGACCACCTACTGTATTTCTACAAACAGAAATGAAAAAGGAATGCAAATCTAGTTAGAGGGAAATGCAGGTTAGAAGTCACAACAGATTCAGCGAAATTTTCTTTTCTCTCTCTCAGTACCTCTAATGCTTCAAAGCAACAACCACAATTCGCAACCATACTTTCCCCAAACAATTTCTTGCCCTCTGCAGCAGTCCAAGGGATTGGGAAATGTCTTGGCTTTATTTCTATGTCATTCATAATTAGAAGTTTTTACCCTTTCAGGCAACGTATGTGCCTCCACAGACAGTTTGTATTCATTGCTGCATCTGAACTGGACAATCCTCAATGTTAACATCCAAGACATTTACTATATTGAAATATTTACTTGCAATTTTAATATCTTACTCATTTTTAGTCCCCCAAATGACTCATGTCAGTGGTGCCCATTCTTGTTTGTTATGAGGCTTGTTCTAGAAGGTGTTTGGGAATAGGGATATCATCACTTCTTCCCATCCATGGTTACTACTTCTTCTCTCCACGCAAGTGATCTCAAAAGGGTGAGATCAAATCTATGGTTTTGTTCTATCCATAACGAACAGTCGTGCTGATACTATGGACAGCTTCACTGTCCGTACCTGTTCTCCTCTAGTTGCTGGCAAGAGCTGCTAGCAACTCTTCTTCTCCCCCTGTTTCTAGTCTCAACTTCCCTGCGGTTTCAGGGCCAGCTAGAAGTGGCTGTGACCAGCTCAGGGCCATTCATGGCCGTCTCCTACGCAGGGCCCCTGTGGCCTCCTGCTGCCAAAACCTTCCCAGCTGTGCCCATAACACCTCTCTTCAAGACATTAATCATTTTAGCCAGAAATCTACACCGTTTCAGCTATTAGCTAGGAAGGAAATCCCATGGTCTCCAATGTCATAGAAAAAGAGTGGTTTCATGTTTTAAGTAGCACCACAACAAAGGAGGATGTCTACAAATGAGGAAAGCAGAAACTGCACTGTAAACGGGCACTGGTCTCCACTGTACATCGCCACAAGGTACTTGTTTACCCCTCCATTGTCTAAGAGCCCAAACAGAAACATTATTTTTGATCTAAGGTTCTGTGCTAGGTTTTATAGGTACTTATAAATGTTGTAATTTATTGCCATGGGTTTCTCCTAAGTGTTCTCTGTACTTGTACCTTGGCTCGACATGTCAAGTGAAATACAGGTTGTCAAGGGCTGAAGATGTTTCAAGTTATTCTGCAGACAACATTAAACACAGCAAGTTGCTGAAACCTCTTCTCTCATAACAGCTCACATTTTTATTAAAACACTTGGAAAATGCAAGCCAACTATTTGAAGACACTTTCAAGAAGTGCTGGTTTACAGTCATTAAAAGCTATCCAAAATATTATGGTTTTATTGGATTTTTCTTTGTTGAGAGGTTCTATTTATATTTTGGTTTGGGGGTGATTTATTTGTTTATGAATATTGGGAGACGCTAGAGATGAGGAAATGAAAGAGAAACATTGTTTCAGTGTTATCGAAGGAAGATGATAAAAGAAGAGGAATTGTTTGTTACTGAAAAAGATCTGTAGGGAGAGTTGACACCCAGGCAGTTTATATTCACATATAGTGTTAGTAAATCACTAAAATGATAAAAGTGTCACTGCTAGGCTTTACTACAGAAATTAAAAACCGGATAGATCGATTGAATCTCCAAGAAGGAGGCCAAAAGAATAAAAAATAAATAAATTCTTGAAAAGAATAGTTAGTAGGGTAATTACTGAAAAACAAATGAAGAGCAGAGTTAGCTACCTGGTTACTTAGGCCTGTGAAATCATTCACACTTTGCTCATAGCTCCTTTGTCTTCATCTCATCTTCATCTTCCTCTCTGTAGTGCTCCTGCTCCAACTCCCAGCCCCTTCCACCTGCAACCTGTGGCCCTCCTAGCCCATACCAGCTGTCCTGCACTCCTTTGCTCTGCCTTCTTTCTTCTCCATCATCTCTTCTTGCTTTCCCTTCCTCAGGTACCAGGTACAGGGATGGATCAGCTGAGAGAGCTGTGGGCTCTCCTGGAGGTTGCATCTGCTGTTGGAGGAGACTGAGGTTGAGGGTGTTTTCCTGTGTCTGCGGTGGATGTGGGGTAGCTCCGGATCGAATCATGGGAATTGAACTACCAAGGAAAAACTGTAAGGTTGTGTAAACTGTGGGGGTACTACAGTAAAAGTGTGTTGAAGATGGGGAAAGTGATGTTCTGGGAACAGCTCGGGGAGGCACTGCACCATGTGTGATGGTCTTCTAGGAGCAGCTTTGCAGTGATGTATGTTAATATGAGGCTTGCCAAAAATATCTGGGAGGCCAAATGTATCTGTGCCCTCAAAAAAGAAAATGTTCCATATCTGTGAATCAGAGGAGGTTCAGAGGTCAGAACTGGAAAAGCATTTTGCTTAGAGCAGGAAAACTTGTTAGGAGCAAGAAAAAAATAAGTGGGTACTTTAAAACATAGTATGGAAATTATGCTTTCTTTGTAAAGTGCTTTGAGATCAGTAGGCAAGCAGTATTACATAACCGCTGTCTTATATTCAGCTATAAAATACACCTTTTGGAACAAGCTGTCAGAGCTGCTGACACATTACCAGTCATTGTTCTTGCGTTATTTAGACCTGAGAGGAAAAAAGAGGCAGAGTCAAGTTTCCCTTAAAATTAATTACCTTAAACTTTAAAATGAAAATCAGGGTCTGATTCTGAAACCATTTACTGTTCAGAATGAGACTGAAGTTGAAGCAGTTTTGAATGGGAGCTGCAGAAGTGTGTTAGGTTGATGTGGCAAGGTTTTGCAGGGTTGGCTTCTGTGAGGAGAGTCCAGAAGCTGCCCTGGGTTAGGTAGGAGTCAGTTCCAGCCAGTTCCAAAAGGGACTCACTGCTGGCCAAAGCTGAGCCAAGTGAGCGATGCTGGTTGTGCCTCTGGGAGAGCAGATTGAAGAAAGGGAAAAAACTGCTGGGCAACAGCAGCTGGTGGGAGAGGAGTGAGAAAACGTAGAGAAAAACAATCCCGCAGACACCAAGGTCAGTGCAGAAGGAGGGGAGGAGGTGCTCCAGGCGCCAGAGCAGAAGTTCCCCTGCAGCCCGTGGTGAGGCCCATGGTGGAGCAGGCTGTCCCCCTGCAGCCCATGGGGTACCACATGGAGCAGATCTCCACCCTGCAGCCTGTGGAGGAGACCATGGTGGAGCAGGTGGATGTGGCCTGAAGGAGGCTGCAGCCCATGGAGAGCCCCCGCAGGAGCAGGCTCAGGGCCGGACCTGTAGCCCGTGGAGAGGAGCCCACGCAGGAGCAGGTGATCCGGTGGGA
>VXAL01006202.1:103114-113320 GCA_013399475.1 Chauna torquata
CTAAAAAACCCACTCTGGTCTCCTAAAAAGAGCTTCAAAAAGTTTGTGAGTCACAGAAATTATCTAGTTTACGATCTTCTTACAAAACTGAAATTTAAACAAGACCCAAGCCTACAGACTTATGTATATCTTTACACACCACTGTGTATTCCACTGAAATTAATGACATTAAATGCTGGACGTATAGTTAAGCACATGTATAAGGTCTTTGTTATGTCAAAGCCCTGTTTAGTTTTTCAGACTACTCTCTCTCCTTTTAAAAAGGTGGAGGTTTAAACAAGGATTTTAAACAGGTTTAAAAGGGACATATCACAGAATCACAGGGTGGTTGTGGTTGGAAGGGACCTGTGGAGGTCATCTGGTCCAACCCCTGCTCAAGCAGGGACACCCAGAGCAGGCTGCCCAGGATCGTGTCCAGGTGGCTTTTGAAGTTCTCTGAGGATGGAGGCCCCACAACCTCTCTGGGCAACCTGTGCAAACGCTCCACCACCTGCACAATAAAGAAGTTCTTCCTGATATTCAGATGTTGTTGTTGTTTTTCCTGTGTTCCAGTTTGAGCCCATTGCCTCTTGTCCTGGCACTAGGCACCACTGGAAAGAGCCTAGCTCCGGCCTCTTTATGCTCTCCCTTCATGTACATTGGAAAGATCCCCCATGAGTCTTCTCCAGGCTGAAGAGTCCCAGCTCTCTCAACCTTTCCTCACAGGAGATGTGCTCCAGTCCCTTGACCATCTTGGTGGCTCTGTGTTGGATTCTCCCCAGTATGTCCAGGTCTCTCATGTACTGGCGAGCCCAGAACAGGACAGAGCACTCCAGACATGTCCTCACCAGCGCTGAGCAGAGGGGAAGGATTTACCTCCCTCCACCTTCTGGAAGTCCTTTGCATAATGCAGCCCAGGATACTGCTGGCTGTCTTTACCACAAGGGCACGTTACTGAATCCTGTTCAACTTGGTGTCCACCTGGACCCCAGGTCTTTTTCTGCAAAGCCCTTTTCTAGCTGGGTGGGCCCCAGCATATAATTGTACATGGAGTTGTTCCTCCCCAGGTACAGGTCTAACTCGGACTCCCATTTCCTTCAGCAGAGGGACAGCCTCTGGAAATATTGGGCAGCAATCACAGCTACATTGCGGCATTGCTGGTAGCCTGGCTATTCACACCTAAGACAGTCAGGAGAGGAGCTCTTTTTAATCCTCCCTTTCTCCTGCCTTTCTTATCCTATAGCCTGGTACGTAGCCAAGCAGTGAGTGCCTGCTGGTCACACTTCCTTCTCTCCTGAGCTTCCAGCCATGCTGGTCTCCATCTTGCTTGTGGTGGGTGAGGATTCCTGCAAATAGCACAGTTTCCCAGTGGTGAATCAGTGCTCTGCTAGAACATCACAGGCTCTTTATATTTTTTTCCTCTTGTGAGTTGGTTTTCTTACAGTATGTGATATGCATTTGTACTTATTTAACCCCTCTGCTTCTGCATGGGAGATCTGCTAGCAGATAAAAAAGGTAGAGAACTGTTAATGCCAGAATCCTTCATGCATTTGGAAAGGAGTTGGTTCACAGTAGAAAGGTCTGGATACTGGACAAAGGTGAAGCTTAGTTGATTAACGAGTAGTTGGTGTAGGTAGACCTATGTAGAACTCCACCACCAGCTAAAGAGTATCAGGAAGAATTTGGGATTGAGGGTCAAAGACTGCCAGGGGATATGTAACAGCTGAGGTTTAACAGGGTGTCAAAATGGCTTAAAATCTACCTTGACACACACACCCCCCACACACAGTTGCACTTTGCTACAAGTCTAAATGTGGCTCATATTCAAAGGTCTCTTCTCTGACGTGTTCTGACATCTGTTTTTGTTTGTTTGTTTGTTTTTCCCAGTTGTTCCCATCTTGTAAAGCTCAGAGCTATCTGGTTTCACATTTAAAGGAAGAGGTGAGTGGCTGAAAAATCACACAAGAACATTGAACTGAAATTACTTTCCTTTATGATAATATTTAAATTGATCCTAAAGGAACTACTGCAGGAAAGGGACAACTTTCCTCACATACATTTCAGAATCACTTGTAACATTTTCAGTCTGAAGTTGCACTTAACTTTGTGCCCCTATTGAATGTGAGAATGTCTGCAAAGCAAGAGATCAATAAGAACTGACCTTATTGTGTCTACAACGCACTGGAAATAATAAAATTATTTAAGTTACTGCTATTAGAGTTACAGCTACTAGTTTGGGCAATGCGTTTGGGGGTTATTCTATTCTCAGGACAAGCAATTTAAAATATCTGAAGAAACGTTTATGATCCCAGATAAGGATGCAATAGTAAAGACAGAGAAAGAAGAATAGGCAGCTCCTTCAAAAGACATTCTAGAGGCAGGAATGAGTAACGGAGAGGAAAAGAGCTGTTTTGGTGGGATTTCTGTTGTCAGTAAAATGCTGTGTACATAGTAAAATTAAAAAAAAAAAGAAAATTGGTCAGATGTATTGAGACAGTACCTCTGCTTGCATAAAAATTCTTCCAAACAAAATTTATCTACTTTTCTTATATATCTGAATTTAATTCTTGTATTTAGTGGGAAATATACAGTCCCTTCAGCTGCTGCTGGTGTGAGTCAGTCACAATGTCTCCAGAGATTCCCTCTGCCGCATAATCCCACTGCAGCCTTGCTCTGTAACTGAGATCTTTGCATAAGAGCTGCAGCAGAATTCTTCTTCTTCTTCTTTTTTTTTTTTTAAGGACAATATTAAGGAAATGTGCACAAACATCTGGGCAAGTAATATCCTCACTTACCTGCATTAAGGAACAAATAAGCCATTTGCCACTGTTAGCAACTTCTTTCACACTTTTATACACACTTTTCTATCTATATCAAGCATAGGTCTTCAGTCTTAAATCCGTTGGTGTTTGAACATTGCAAACACAGATTTACCATTATTCGTGTATTTAGATAACCTTAGTTACAAATGCCCAGGCTTCTAAAAAGTGTGAGAATGTGCATATCACCAGAGGAGGACAGATATAGAGAAAAGAAAAAGGCTTCTGAAAAGCAGCTAGTCCTGTGGGCAGAGAGACTTCTGAAGCTTGGTTTCCTGAGGTTTTGTAACTTGTTTTTGTAGTATCCAATACCTAATTAAGTACAAATTCCAAGCAAACCTACTCCTGGTACTGTGTGAATTGAAGCATCTCTTTCCTGAGGTCTTTGATGTCTAATAACATGATTGATCTGACAGTGCAGACTTTTATCAGCAAGCTAAAGTCTTTCTCCTCTACTCCTCTGTTTATCTCATGAAACATGAGAACTCTATGCCCCATACCTCTCTTCACAGTGGTCAAATCTGGCTGAAATTAGTCAACTATTTCAGGAATTATTAGTTGGAGACCAACAGACATTTACATATCATGACTGCATGGATACTAGTTCCTTGGGAAAAAGTCAAAGAAATGACTTTTAATGACTTCTGGAAAAGCAATGTAATATGACCCGTACAGTTCCTGTGTGATTCATCCTTTTTTTGGCTCAGCACAAAAACATATCTGATTTATTTATGTTTAAGGGGACTTTTTCTCAGAAGTAGGTTTGGATACCTGACCTAAGATAGAAGTCTGTTGTGATTTGTTGTAATTCTGGTGTTTGTAACATTAAGCTGAATGCATGTATACAAAACAAATGAATAGATTTTAATTAAACAAAACAAAACAAAAGAATCTCAAACAGGGAAAGGGATGGCATCTTTTTCCTCTCTTTGTGTAAAGAAATTCTAAAAATTAAACAAATCTGAGCTTAAAGGTATTTTATTCCTTTGCATTATAAAGAAGTTTATTCAAGCACACTCAGTGAGATAAGTCCCAGATTTTCTTAGATGACTAAAAAGGTTGATAGATGCCTCATGGAAGACAAGTGAAATGTTAAGTAATTTATCAGGTATAATAAGCCACTATAACACTTTTATACATTTTTAAATGGACAAGTTGAATTATGTTTGTGATTGATCTTCAAATAAAACTTTTCTGTAAGGAGCACAAGTCCCCATTTTTGGTTATTCACTCCAAAAGCTCTTAAAGAGTTTCCATGTACTCTCCGTTCAGCATTCTGTGTTCAGCTCTGGACAATTAGCTGATCTGTCTGCCATGTTGTTTACATTTTCTGCCCATCAAGCACATAGGTTTACGTAAGTGTTACCAGTATGGTTCTTCTGACACTCCACACAGTCTCTTATTAGCATTCTGACCCCAAACCCCCAGTGTATGATTCATTCATTTGGTTGCATGGTATGTCCCGGGACTCTGTTCTTTGAAGTTACTCAGCTATCACTCTTCTTTCTTCACAAATGTCTAGGTCTCAAATTCAAACTTCATCAGACTCAGACTCAGGCTCCATCACTCAGGCACTGGATTCCAAAGTGTGGGCTCCTTAGAGAACAGAAGGCAATTCAGCATTGCTGCGATTCATGAACTTCAAGCACATTTGTTGTTTTATTGATCTCAGTAAAAGCACATAGGAAGTAGCCAAGTACAGTGCTGAATCAGAGCCATAGATAGTATGTCAATTAAATGAAAAACAAAAGGCTTTATAACAAAGTATTTAATTCACATATTCCTCAAGGGACTTGTTGAAGGTACACACAGGTCTTTGACAGTCACTTTTTCTTATTATCTACTTGCTTTCCCATTTAAAATGTTCTAGTATGCCATCAGCTGGTTCTAGTGTTATCTTCACTGTATACTAGTCAGTGAAGGTACCGAGAAAACCTAACTCATAGTAGTAAGCATAACCTGCTCTCTTTCTTAGTAGTTGTTTCTAACACAATATACTAGCTGTGACCCTAATGAATCTGGTGCTGAATTCTGAGCTGCTTCAAGTTTTTCTTTCCTTTTTTTTTTTTTTTTCCCTTGTGGAAAGAAGTGGGGATGTCGAGAGTGAGAGACAGAACTTTGAAAGATTAAGAGTGTTCTCGAGGATTGACAAAAAAGAATTACTCTGGACATTTGAAAAAAAAATCTATTTTTTTTTCCTGAAAAAAATAAATCTTTTCAAATTTTGATTTGTCAAAAATCCATCTCCTAGAACAGAAAATTCATTAACCCTCTCTATTAACAAGTTGTAACAACTGCATCATCTAGAGATTCAGAAAGACCATGCACCTTAGTCTTTTTCAGAACTTGTATTTCTTTCAAACAACCCACGTTCAGTTGTTCCATGACTATAATGTTGTACTTGATGGTTCTTTCACTTCACCTTTAATACTAACATGCCTGTTTTACTTAGCATCCAGAGATAATCTTTGGTTCCGTGAGGAGTATCAGAGTGGGCTACAGCCCTGTTGCTGTAGTTCCTGTGAAACCTGTAAAGACTAAGCAGCAAAGAGACGATGGAGGCAGAAATGAAGGGTTTTCTGAGAATTAACAATGAAAAAGCTGTAGATGAAGCCACTAGTGCAAGGGAAAAAACTGGATAACTGATAGTTGAGAAAGAAATGCAAGAGGTGAGGGATCAATTAGAAAAGCTAAGAAGTGGTTAATCTGGCTGCTGAATTGGTGTTTGGAGGATGGAGTTAAGTGTCCTTGTATTCAGCTTTAAATTCATACTTTAAAGATTGAGATCAAAGCCAAATGTTGATCCAAAGCCAAATGTCCATATCCACTGTGTTTATCAATGCATAAAGGCTTCAGACAGTATAGCAACAGGCTTCCAAGAAATGCTTAATAGAGAAAGATAGATAGGCTGGCTCAAATCTGTTCTCACTTTTGCATGAGACCAACCAAATATCCAGAGAGAAAATGTAATACCCAGTTTGGTATTCTCTTTTCTCTTGAAGTGCATGACATAAATTTAAGCATCAGGACAAATTACTGTTAAATAAAAATGTTATGTATACAAGAAAAAAGAAGGCTATATTTCATTTTAGTTTAATTTAAAATAACCTTGTTGTTATTGGATATATTTGGAGTAATCAAAAATGAAGTATCCCAAAGAAGTGATGTATTACTTGATTTTTCAGTTGATATCCTCTCTCCCGCTGATTCCAAATATCATTTTAAAAGACAGTCATTTCTCTTGGAATGTCAGATGTCAATGTTCAGGACTAATTTATGTCTATAATATAAAATGAAATATATTGGGGAATTCAGTTCAAATGTTCTCACAGTGCCACCTGCTGAAAAGAAACTAAGACTAGAAAGCATTTGGCAATTCATTCTTGCCAGGAGATCTGTACATTCTTTGTCCATCCTGGGTACATTTCATTCTTTTATTCCCTACAATATCACTACACAAAATCTACAGCCCCACTAAAGGAGGAGCTATAAACACTACATTTACCTGTATCATTAGAATCACAGAATCACAGAATATCCTGAGTTGGAAAGGACACACAAGGAGCAACGAGTCCAACTCCCGGCTCCACACAGGACCACCCAAAAATCAGATCAGATGTCTGAGAGCGTTGTCCAAATGCTTCTTGAACTCTGACAGGCTTGGTGCCATAACCACTGTCCTGGGGAGCCTGTTCCAGTGTCCCACCACCCTCTCGGTGAAAAACCTTTTCCTAATACCCAGCCTGAACCTCCCTTGTCACAGCTCCATGCCATTCCCTCGGGTCCTGTCGCTGTCACCAGAGAGAAGAGATCAGCGCCTGCCCCTCCGTTCCCCTCGTGAGGAAGCTGTAGGCTGCCATGAGGTCTCCCCTCAGCCTCCTTGGTGATCAGGCCCAGTCAGCACGGGTTTATGAGAGGCATGTCCTGCTTGACTAACCTGATCCCCTTCTATGACAAGGTGACACACCCACTGGATGTGGGAAAGGATGTGGATGTTGTCTACCTAGACTTCAGTAAGGCTTTTGGCACTGTTTCTGACAGTATTCTCCTGGAGAAACTGGCTGCTCATGGCTTGGACGGGCATATACTTCTTTGGATTAAAACCTGGCTGGGTGGATGGGCCCAAAGAGTTGTGGTGAATGGAGTTAAATCCAGTTGGAGGCCAATCACTAGTGGTGTCCCCCAGGGCTCAGTACTGGGGCCAGTTCTCTTCAATATCTTTATCAATGATCTGGACGAGGGGATTGAGTGCACCCTCAGTAAGTTTGCAGACGACACAAAGTTGCGTGGGAGTGTTGATCTGCTCGAGAGTAGGAAGGCTCTGCAGAGGGACCTGGATAGGCTGGACCAATGGGCCGAGGCCAACAGTATGAGGTTCAACAAGGCCAAGTGCTGGGTCCTGCACTTGGGGCACAACAACCCCATGCAACGCTACAGGCTGGGGGAAGAATGGCTGGAAAGCTGCCTGGTGGAAAGGGATCTGGGGGTACTGGTTGATAGCCGGCTGAATACGAGCCAGCAGTGTGCTCAGGTGGCCAAGGAGGCCAACAACATCCTGACTTGTATCAGAGATAGTGTGGCCAGCAGGACTAGGGAGGTGATTGTCCCCCTGTACTCGGCTCTGGTGAGGCCACATCTGCAATGCTGTGTTCAGTTTTGGGCCCCTCACTACCAGAAGGACATGGAGGTGCTGGAGTGTGTCCAAAGAAGGGCACTGAAGTTGGTGAAGTGTATGGAGAACAAGTCTTATGAGGAGTGGCTGGGGGAGTTGGGGTTGTTTAGCCTGAAGAAAAGGAGGCTCAGGGGAGACTTTATCATTGTATGCGATTACCTTAAAGGAGGCTATAGCAAGGTGGGGGTCAGTCTCTTCTCCCAAGCGCCAACAGATAAGACAAGAGGAAATGGTCTGAAGTTGCACCAGGGGAGGTTTAGGTTGGATAGTAGGAAAAATTTCTTCACTGAAAAGGTTGTGAAGTATTGGAACAGGCTGCTCAGGGAAGTAGTTGAGTCACCATCCTTGGAGGTCTTCAAAAAATGTTTGGATTCACAGCTTAGTGACATGTTTTAATGGTGGACTTGGCAGTGCTAGGTTAAAGGTTGGACTGGATGATCTTGGAGGTCTTTTCCAGCCTAAATGATTCTATGATTCCACTTCTCCAGGCTGAACCAACCAAGTGACCTCAGCCGCTCCTCATACATCTTGCCCTCTAGTCCCTTCACCGTCTTTGTAGCCCTCCTTTGGACACGCTGTAATAGTTTTAAGTTTTTCTTATATTATGGCACCCAAAACTGCACACAGTACTCAAAGAGAGGGTGCACCAGCACAGAGCAGAGCAGGACAATCCCTTCCTTCGAGCAGCTAGCAATGCCATGACTGATGCACCCCAGGATATAGTTGGCCCTCCTGGCTGCCAGGGCACACTGTTGACTCATACTCAACTTGCCGTTGACGAAACCCCCCAGATCCCCTTCCGCGCAACTGCTTTCCAGCCTCTTGTCCTCCAGCCTGTAAGTACAGCCACGGTTGCCCCGTCCCAGATGCAGAGTCTGGCACATGCTCTTGTTAAACTTCATGCAGTCAGTGATTGCCCAACCCTTTAATTTGTCAAGATCTCTCTGCAAGGCCTCTCTACCCTCAAGAGAGTCAACAGCTCCTCCCAATTTAGTGTCATCCACAAACTTACTTAGTATACCTTCAAGTCCTGCATCCAGGTCATTTATGAAAACATTAAAGAGAACTGGCCCTAGAATAGAGCCCTGGGGAACCCCACCAGTGACTGGTGGAACTGATGCAACCCCTTTGGCTATGAACCTTTAAGCCCGACCTGTCAGCTAATTGCTCACCCACTGTATTAAGTACTTGTCTAGCTGTATGCCGGACATTTTGTTCAGAAGGATTCTGTGAGAAACAGTATCCAAACCTTTGCTGAAATTGAAAAAGATTATATCAACTGGTTTCCCTTCGTCAAGTAAGTGGGTAACCTTGTCATAAAAGGAATTTAAGTTCTATAAACAGGACTTTCCCCCCGTTAAGTGTCAATGGTATCACTGAAAGGTAAGCATGTACCTAAATGTCCCAAATAAGTGGAAGCTAGAAATTCTTAGGGTTTAAACTGGGTTAAGTATATGCTTAGCTCAAGGGCTGGGTGTGAGCATCAAGATTTTTGCCCTCTGTCAGCTTGCCTCTGATAAGGCAACGCCAGCCTGAATTTGTTAAATTCTACTATATTTAAGCTGAAATGCATTGGCTAATAAATTTTTAAATCGACTTTAATTCACAAATCTAGAAATACTTCTCAAGAATGTGAATAATTGTTTTAAAATGAAAAAGACAGACTGCATGGATTAAGGTAGGCTTTTGTAGCAGCCTGAATTTGGAGCACAAATTACCAGAGATAGCAGCCCACTTGCAGGAACTCAAAGATGATTTCTTTGTTTTTTTTTTTTTCTTTTTCTTTCAGAAATCATCAGTTGAACTGGGTTTCACATTGGTTCTTAATTACAGCTGAATACTTTTGTGTTGTCTGCTGTGTTAAGAAAACTCAAGCTTTATTCTTTTTATATTTGTGTATAAATTCCTATCACTTCTCAGTCCACTGTAATTCAAATTTTCAATAATTCTCACCTAAGATCTGATTAATAAGCTCAAAGCACTGTACATGCATCTCCACAGGTATTCCAGTGATTGTTCAGTGTGCACCTATTTGTACTACATCCTGTCAGTGAAAATCAGATGATTTCTTTCCTCCCCACCCCCAAGTGATGTTTGGAAATGCAGCGTATTTAGCATTATTCTCCTGCTTGAAGAGTTTGCAATGGTCATT
Source organism: Chauna torquata (assembly GCA_013399475.1). NCBI lineage: Eukaryota > Metazoa > Chordata > Aves > Anseriformes > Anhimidae > Chauna > Chauna torquata. Next base: position 112,737 of record VXAL01006202.1, read on the forward strand.
TTGAGAAGAGAACTAACAAAAAATATTCTGGCAATTAATCATAAGCTGCACACTGTCACAGTGGACATTTCATAAATAACCCAGAGGCTGAAATTCATTTTCATAAGAAGTTCTTCCATTAATAATTTAGACTTGCAAAAGCAAAGTCAGTCAGTAACTCGCTGAAAGAAAAGGACTGAATTTCAGTTATCTCTGTCAACCAGCATGACTAATTCTACCCACAGTTCAACCTATGCAGGACATGCACAAGCTTTGCTCATAAATAGTGAACACCGTCTCAGAATCTGGCAGGTGACAATATTCAAACATGCTTGTGTGATTTTTTTGTTCATAAGTGATAGTGCGTCTGAATTGCCCAACCTAGCTAAAAATTGTGAAGAGGCATGAAGTAGGCTTCTGTCTTCCTACTTTGCTTTTTCAGGGTTTAAATTCATGTGTAACTGGATTCAGAGACCTGAGTTAATCTTCCTAAATTCCTTCTACAATAGCTGTACTAAGATACGTTGCTACAGAGGGCAACAGAGGGCAAGTCAAAACACCTGAATTTCAGCTCCAACCTGTGTTCTGAAAACCTCTTCCCCCTC
>VXAL01006202.1:113353-171770 GCA_013399475.1 Chauna torquata
CCCCCTTATTTCTCTGTGGAAGAAATATATGTAGATTAGTTTCCAGAGGCTAATATTAGGTTCTATGAGTGCACTTCCAAAATCCTTTCCCCATGTCCTTCTCTGTTTAAAGCTCTGGTAAACAGCATAATGATGAAACAGCAGGTAGTAAGGTACGAAAAAGTGCTGGGCTAAATGTTCCTTATTTGTCTCATTACAGACTCTTACAGTAGAAACCAATTTCCATACTGAAAAAAAAAAAAAAATCACAAAAAAATTGAGGCAAAGTATTCAAAAGACATGCATAATTACCTAGACATTTTTGAAAATATTGTCAGGTGCCTGTGTCCATGGGTACCTACTTAGTTGGAAATTTTTATAAAATTATGTTCTGAGTCAAGAAGAAATACTATTTTGCTGAACACAATATTTCTTTTTACTGTCTTCAGTACAAGGGAAGATATCAACCAAGGGACTTTAATCTGTTTACTGGAGATAATACCAGGGGTTCTGTTGTTGGTTTAGAGGCTGTTAATCAACCCACTCTGTTTATTAGCCATACCCTAAAAGAAGACTGCCTGGCTTCTAAACACGTAGTTGATTGACAGCTGATACGTATTCTGTGGGAACTTTCTAAGGATTGGGGACTATATGGTGGCAGTCAGCCCAATCTTGTTCCTATCTTTTCCTGCTTGCAAAAACGGATGATTTACAATGGGCTTCATTTTGAAAAATGCCCTAACTTTTGAATTGTTGTTACAATAATAGTAACAAGAGTAAGCTTGGCTGCCAATTTTGGCTCAGAGAAACAGCAGAATTATAATTGGGACTATTGGAGGAAAAGAAGCAAACTCTGAAATCTACCAGAACACAGCAGTATTTAAAGAGAGAGAGAAAAAAAGAACGTAAATACTTCCAAGTGCAAGCATTGCTTAATATGGTGTCAGAGTTTTGCTATTTGTTTTCATTTAGATTCAGTTACTTTTACACAATTTTAGAGCAAGATCTAAAGTCCACTAAAATTCTTTGGACTAGCTTCTGTTCTGCTCAATTAATACTCTATAATGATCAAAAAGATCTGTATTTGGCTGTGGGCTACAAAACATTTGAAAATCTTCATTTCAGGTGCTTACTATGAGGTACTGCATAAGCTTCTGATTTTTACTCAACAATCCTCTTTGAAGAAAAGATGGTCAGGTAGTTAAATTATTGGTTTGAGATGCTAGGGACCCAAGTTCAATGCTGTTTTCTCCTTAGGGTTCCTGCTTTATTTGTTCAACTTGCATAGTATAAATGTGTTACTTAATGTGTTGGAGTTGGATTCGACGATTTTTGTGTGTCCCTCCAAGTCAAGACATTCTATAATTCTATGATTAATTATTGTAAAGTCTTTTGACTCCAGAGTGTGGAGGCTTGTTTCTTACAAAAAAACTGTTCATATATACTGAAAAAAAGAATTTCAATCCTTGGAATAGACAGTTCTTTAGTGGCTATATTTCTATGTGCAGTGAAAGTCAGTACAGATCTTTGTGTATCATCTAGCTGGTTGATTTCTCCACCTCCCTTTGAAATGGGATACTAGTCTTCATGATCTAGAAAAAAGGAAAAAGAGAAAGGAGAAAGAGAAAGAAAAAGAGAAATAAAAAGAAAAAGAAAAAGGAAAAGAAAAAAAAAGAAAAAGGAAAAGGAGAAGAAAAAGAAAAAGGAAAAGAAAAAGGAAAAGAAAAAGAAAAAGAAAAAGAAAAAGAAAAAGAAAAAGAAAAAGAAAAAGAAAAAGAAAAAGAAAAAGAAAAAGAAAAAGAAAAAGAAAAAGAAAAAGAAAAAGAAAAAGAAAAAGAAAAAGAAAAAGAAAAAGAAAAAGAAAAAGAAAAAGAAAAAGAAAAAGAAAAAGAAAAAGAAAAAGAAAAAGAAAAAGAAAAAGAAAAAGAAAAAGAAAAAGAAAAAGAAAAAGAAAAAGAAAAAGAAAAAGAAAAAGAAAAAGAAAAAGAAAAAGAAAAAGAAAAAGAAAAAGAAAAAGAAAAAGAAAAAGAAAAAGAAAAAGAAAAAGAAAAAGAAAAAGAAAAAGAAAAAGAAAAAGAAAAAGAAAAAGAAAAAGAAAAAGAAAAAGAAAAAGAAAAAGAAAAAGAAAAAGAAAAAGAAAAAGAAAAAGAAAAAGAAAAAGAAAAAGAAAAAGAAAAAGAAAAAGAAAAAGAAAAAGAAAAAGAAAAAGAAAAAGAAAAAGAAAAAGAAAAAGAAAAAGAAAAAGAAAAAGAAAAAGAAAAAGAAAAAGAAAAAGAAAAAGAAAAAGAAAAAGAAAAAGAAAAAGAAAAAGAAAAAGAAAAAGAAAAAGAAAAAGAAAAAAAAAGAAAAAGAAAAAGAAAGAAAAAAAAAGAAAAAAGCAGTGTCTGAAAAATGCATTAACATTCATGAGTTACTGATGATGGAAGATTGTTGGCCTCAAATGTTCTTTAGTAGGTAATCAATCTCCAGCCGTACGTCTAGAGATTGATGCAGTCCAATCTACAGATAGGTAGGTGTTGTGGTTTAGCCCCAGCAGGCAGCTCAGCACCACACAGCCACTCACTCACTCTCCCCAGGTGGGATGGGGACAGAATCAGGAAGGTAGAAGTGTGAGCACTCATGGGTTGAGATACAGACAGTTTGCTTGGTAAAGCAAAAGCCGTGCACGCAAACAAAGCAAAACCAGGAACTCATTCGCTCCTTCCCACGGGCAGGCAGGTGTTCAGCCACTGCCAGGAAAGCAGGGCTCGTCACGCGTTAACGGTTTCTTGGGAAGACAAACGCCATCACTCCCAACGTCCCTCCCTTCCTTCTTCTTTCCCCCAGCTGTTACTGCTGAGCATGATGCCACATGGTACAGGGCATCGCTTTGGTCAGTCTGGGTCAGCTGTCCTGGCTGTGTCCCCTCCCAGCTCCTTGTGCACCCCCAGCCCCTCGCTGGCAGGGCAGCAAGAGAAGCTGAGAAGTCCTTGGCTCTGTGTGAGCGCTGCTCTGCAACAACCAAAACCACCACCACTATTTTCATCAAAAATCCAAAACACAGCATTGTGTGAGCCTCTACGAAGAAAATTAACTCTGTCTCAGCCAACACCATGACAGTAGGATAAAAGTATTTCATCTTATGTCTCACCAGAATTTATTGCTCTATAAAGAGAACATTATAGAGACATTCTTTTAAGAAGTACCTTGGAGATACTCTCCTTGAAGAAGTTTATGAGACATTTCAGCTTTGCTTGTATAGGCTGTAGGTTTCCCGAACAAACAAATGATTTCTTCATTAATTTTGGAAATGTATGCAGCACTGCTGTGCACCACACCAGAGCACAGGCATCATTTATGTGCACTATGTCAGCTGTCTTCAAGACATGCAATGTTCTTACACTCTTCAGTCAGCTCCTGCCCTGAATTACACATTTACAACCGTGCTGGCTTCAGGAAGATGGAAACTGTGGGCTGAAACCTCCAATGTCACTTTTTGAAGAGGCTGATTTAATCCCCAGTGTGGAATTTCAGATACTTGCATTTCATGCAGCAGTTTTAGAAAAAACATTCAGCTCAGCTTATCAAAAAAAAAAAAAAAAAAAAAAAAAATCACAATCACATGGTAGTTCCCCAAACTGCACTCCTGATTGTACTTTAGAAATTAGAACTCCATTACTGTTCCAAATATCACGATCACAGAGATTACAGAGATTTTCTAGTGGTGTTCAAAAGAATCAAGAGTTAGAAGAAAATGGGAGATATTCTTGCATATTGGGGTTCTCCAGGACACTGCATTCTTTGCCGCATAGTTAAGCTATGTGGTAGACCAGAGAAAGAGAACAGCACAAATTAAATGTAGTTTCTACTTAGAAGTTATGGTGTATCCCCTTTTGAGTGACAGAATAATGTTCAGAAAAAAATGTGCAAAAGCAAGGGCATTGGGTACATGTGTAAGAACTGAACGTCTGTGATCAACCATCCTTGTAAATCATTGTCACTCCATTCTTTTGCTTCCCTTCCCTCTCTCTTGCCTTTGTTTCCAGTGGGGTTCTACTGATATTTGCCTAAGGTAAGTTTAGCAGGAGCTGCAATATCTTTGTAAAGACTTAACATGATAGGAAGAAAAGATAAGCTCTCAGGTATGCAACCTCTTCCTTGGCTATGCGCCCAAAAGCCTGTGTATCCTTGTGCTAACTGGACGGTTTTGTTAGAAGACAATTTTCTCCACCTTGATACAGAAAAAATGTGGATCATTAGCAGAAGCAGGTTAAATGGAGATTTTTACAACCTGTTTTGGGGCTCATTTATGTCTTTGTTGTTCATGCAACTCAGACTTACTAAAATTTGCCTGCATCGTAGCCAATGGCAATTCATATCAAGCCAATAATTAATAGATATCTGAGGACCCTGGGCCTTCACTCTGGCAGTGTTGTTAAGGGTACTATTGGCCAGGAATTCAGCTGGGCTTTGGGAACTATCCATGGCTCCTCATTGCCGAGAAGAGTGAATGTACTAAAGGTCCATGTTTGGAAAGGCTAAAAGTATTGCTAAGTCTATGGCTGGGTCTTTCTCTTAATGTCTGTGAACTTCTATAAACCTACACCCCCATTTTCTCTTTTTTATTTTATTAATACAATTACTTAGACTAAGGTTTCCCAGAAAAGCCAGAGGACTTCAGCCTTCGCATTAACAACCAGCCTGCTGTGTCCCCCCACATGATGTCCTGAGGTTACAGTCTCAGACTATCTTTTCCTGGTCATCCTCATTTATCTTATGCAACGTACAAGTAGATCATCTCTAAATAAAATACTGCTTTCTATTCCAGTGCAAAAATAGTAGAATTTACCTAAGAGATTGTGTAGAATTTATTTTTAAAATTAGCTGTCAATCCTAGAACTGAGCTCTCTGCCAAAACGCTGAAGAAAATACTGCTTCTCTATCTATATCATCACAGATCTAACAGAAACAAATATAAAGGCACACTAGTGAATATTCGTATCAGCCCCGGTTACTAGTTTGTCCTGAGTCCTCTTGTTCTGGCTTCAGTACAATTTAATGACATTTCATTGCTAATGAGATGCTTAAATATTCTGCAGAGACAGGACCTCAACTTCAATTGCAGAATCTGTATTTAGTCACAACAAAACTGATTCCTTCTTAAATCAGGATATGTAGTCTCAGTTTGGATATGTAGCCTTAGCAGTAAAAAAACTAAAGGTAACTGTGGGTTTCTTGTTTTTAGTTTGTTTGTTTTGGTTATTGTTTTTGTTTGTTTGTTTGTTTGTTTTTGCTGTTAAAATAGCACAGGTGTGTTCTAGCTAATTCCAGTCCCTAAACAAGGAACATGTGGGCTTTTCCCAGCCTTCACAGGCATGTTAAACAATTTTACATAATGCTTTACTTTCTGTATTAACCTGAAGAGATGTGTATCAATACAAATAAAAAAGTAAGATCTGATCTCTACAAGCCCATGAGATTGATTTGGAATGATGAGTCTCTATAACAAGCTTTAAGAACTTGTTACCAAACATCTAAATTAATAAAATTAATAGGAAAAAAAAAAAACTCAGTGTATATGCTTTTAAAGCATTTGTAAATGGTGCATTTTCCACTCTGTTTTTTTTCAAAATTCTATGTATTGTCCAGCTCCTCATACATTTTCATAATAGCAATACTTAGCACTGCCATAACAGCTTATATTTTCCTGGCTGCATGCAAGCAATTACTGACGTGCATCCATATTGACACAAATTAGACCCATATGTAGCTTTATCACGCACATACAATTTCTCTGTCATTTAATTTCAGTCGTAAATGACAACTTTGGAATTCTCTGTCTCTCTAAATCTGCATTTCTCATTGAATTTAAATGGATCTCAAATCTATAAATAACTGTTTCAACCCTGAATATTGCATTCAATTACTGAGAATTTGCTGCTGTTCACATGGCATTCATGCTGGGCTTTCATGCTGTTTGCATTAGCAAACCTCTTCTTTCTAAAACAACCTCCTGTATTCATGATTAACAACTCAATCTGAGGTTGAATTTTTTAAGCTTTTTCTCTGAAATCTCTAGTACAGTAACTTTTTAAAAAGGTAAGACCGGTGACCTGTAGCTGTAGCTCAATGATTGTTCTTTTAAACAAGACTTTATTTGGATTCAGAATGGATAGAACTGAGTTTGAACAAAAACAGTTCATCTGTTGAGCAGAAAGCAAACTGAAGCGTAGTGCAGAATTATAGTGAGAACAATTGCATTTCATTACAAGCAGACAATGCATGTGGGTGCCCAGCAAGAGAGGCTCAGGTTGTGAAATGCTTATTTCAGGCATCTGCTACTCCCCGCCGGGAGCACCTACAATAGTTATGGAGTGGCCCTGACCAGGGACCATTAATGAATTTGCTGTTTCATCTCTGGTAGTAAAAGCAACCTGAGGGCTGTCTCTGTACTGCGAGGAAACCTCCAGTGCTGACTGTGCCATGGTACACAAGGAAAGGTGCATCTCACTGCCATAGGCTGCATGTTAGCACCCTGCTGCTGGGCAAGGAGCCTGTCTAGCCCCTCTGAGCTAACAAAATGTGCTGACAAATGGGCTAACAAAATGTGCTGGACATGTAGCAGCTATAGTTATGGGGACAGAGCACTGCCTAGCAGCTCCTCACTGTTATTTGCTGCAGGAGCAGATGGGATTCAGTCTTGCAACAAGTTTAGACTTCTTACAGGGCAGTGTAAATGTGCAGAGCATAGTCTGCCCCGTCATTAAAGATATCCCTGGGGGATGTCTCTTGGGAAAAAAAAAGAAGTACTCCCTAATGTGAATATTTGATTCTTAGTTCAGACTTAATACGTATTGGAGGAAGATGAGCAGAAAAACTCAGAGGCTAATATTGGTTTACATGAGCATAGACAATTCTATTAAGGAGCATAGACATGCTGGAAAGGGTTTTGAAGACCTGTCCAGATCTACTATGTGATAAAGGTCTGCGACATTCATTTAGAGCTGACCAACTCTATGGAATAAGAGTCTTTGTGCAGACAGGAGTTGATTATAAGTGGCTTGCCCAGATACTCAGCACATTGTAACTACTACCTGCAAAGAAAATGTGTATTTTATTTCAAAATCATGGGATTATTTCAAAATCATATTGAAATTAGGAAAGAATGACACATTCACACTGAATGAAAGGTATTATAAAAGCAAAGGTGCAGCTACAGTAAAACATAAAGGCTTTTACTGGCTCTCCAAGATTTCTTTGCTTTCCTCTTCGTACTCACCAGTGTCTCATTAGTGCGGAGATTCCCATCTTGTTAAATGTGTACATGTCCACGGTGGTCCATGATAGTGAAGGCAAACAAAGCCACTTCTTTTTCAAACGCAGAGTAGAATAGAACGCCATCATGACTAAGTGAAATGTCAAGAGAGACCTTTGAGCTCCATTCACTTTTCAGTGCCTGATTTCTTTGTGTCAGGATTTCAGAGTTGCTGCTAACAGGTGTACCTGGGTTTATTGACAGGGAGAGACATGCACAGACCCACGTGCTATTCATGCTCCACTTCAGAACTTTTCCAAAAGCATCAGTGGGACCCAGACCTGCCACTGCCTGTCTTTCATTTCAGTGAAATTCACCTATGTGCAAAGAAGGGCAAATATGGCCCAACTTAAAAAAATTCCTTTTACTCTAAAATGAAAACAGAAACAGAAACAAACAAATGTGCTATGAGGAGAATGCTTCTCAAGGCAGTCTTCCCATAATTACTTATAAACAACTGTCTAATTTAAGACAAGAGTGCTATGTTTCTCCTAAAAATATTTGAAAGATACCCTTTGAAAGATACCTTGCTGTTATGGTAATTAAACATGCATAATATGTGAAATAACAAACACACAGAAATAGTCATGGTCGCCCCAAATAACTAATAAATATAATAATGGATGACTTACATTTAAAAAGTAAAACAAAATAAAGTAAAACAGTGGGGCAAGAGCATAAAATGCACAGAAAATCATGTACTGTGCTAAAGAGTAACAAAAACTTAAATCTGAATGGCAGAAAATGATGAATAATCCTTAATGAGGAAATAAAATGTTGGTGAGCAAGAGACTTCAGATGCTCAAGGCAGCATGAATGTTGTGATTATCTACAGTGATTACTGAATTTTCTTCTCAATCTTCACAATGCCAGCAGTATTTAATTTCTTCCTAAGACCAGGAGAGCATTACACAGGAAGAGTGATCAGCAAACTCTAGCTAAAGTAAGGGGAGGTGAGTTTCTCTACCACTTTCAGATACTTTCCCTGCAGGAATTGCATCATGCATATAATTAAGATGTCCAGGAATTTGTCTCCAGTACAGCCTTTAAGGGATAATGAAAAGGACTCCTAAAAACCTCTCTAAAATTGCATTTTCCTATAATAAGATTTGTTTTGAAAAGTATCATCCTTTTTTTTGTTTATGGACTCTTATGAAGTGTTATTTCTTTCCTGCTAAATGTGGATTTATGATTTGAAAGAAAGAAAAAACTACTTCTTATTCCCAAATACAATGTGATTTTTTCCTTTCATTTAGCACTCAGTATTAAAAACAATTTTTTTTTTTTGTTTTAGATTTATTTTGTGTGACCTATGGATTAGCAGGCCAAAGTTCAGATGCCTGAGATGCTGTCAAATACTGAGCAAAAGCAAACTTTATGAGGTCCATAGTTATCTAGATAGTTACTAGATAGTTGTAAATATTATGTATTTTCTTTACACTGCTGGAAGAGTTCTGACTTACACAACTAACATTTTTTAAATGACCAAGGCAAGAGGCATTTATATCTCACAACGACTTCCAGCTGTTTCATTTTCTTTTTGTAAGAAAGCATGCACATGTAAGATCTCCTAGTTCAGAGAATTACCAACTAGAGTCAGAGGAGAGACAAGCAAGTGATTTTCATATTGTTTCAACTTCCCTCCTCAAGCCTTGTGAATGTTGCTACTGACACACCATTTAATTTGTATTTTTCCAGGGAAGGATTTACAGAGATCAAATGTATATCATTATACATATATTTATATATAATATTCTGCTATAACATTCTGGATATCACCAGACAGTGACCATTTCCATCATGTGAGATCTTTTTTCCATATCTGAAGTCCTCAGTTTCCATAATTTCACCAATCCTTGTCGGCACAGACGAATTAAAATCAGGATCCATCGTGATTTCAAGATGTGTGCAGGAAAAAAAAAAAAATCCTTAATTTTCTTGGCTTGTAGACTCAGAATGACCTTTTATATTTCCCTTTTGTGTGTATGTGTGTTAGTAAGAGCAGCACTGTGCTTTGGTTTTGCAGAAATGGAGACCTGTCCAGAAACTTTCTTAAATATTACACAGCAGAAAGTTTATGGAAAAAGCTGTTGAAAATGCAGAGGCTTTGATTCTGTAGATTCATGCCACTGATTGCTTGGGGTTAGATGTGTCAGTTCTGCATTTCATTGTCAAATTGAAACAAACCCAAAATTCCAGTGGAGCTCATTTCTGACATCATCTCAAGCAGCTTTGGCATTTGTTTTCACTTCAAAAAGAGACAAAGAAAAACTTTCGATGTGCTGCTGGTCAGAGCACTGTTTGCCAACCTGTGAGTTACGTTCTGCTAAGGACTCATACCAGTAATGAAGGGGAGGCAAGGAGTAAAGCTCAGCTTACCCAGCTCTGCCAGGCTCCTTAGTTCAACCCCCGGACAAAGCCAGAGTTCCTGCAAGAAGGCAGCACTGGTGGCCCATGGAGTTGTCCAGCGAGGTGCAATAGTGGCAGAGGTCAGAGGAAGATGAGGAGGTAGCACTGAGAGGAAGCAAAGTTTGGGATGTGGGGACATCAGCGCAAGAAACCGGTGCCATGGCTTAAGCAAGGCTTTCTAGAGAGACCAGGGAGCACAAAGTGCAGCATGGGACAAAGGAAAAAACTGTGGGACTGGAGGGGCTTGAGGAAAACAGGAGGAGGTAGAAGCACTGAGGCCTACCTAACCGTGGCTGGTAACCACTAAGGTCAGTTACTCAAATGTCTATTGAAGTGAAAGGAATAAATCTTGCTCCAGACCCAGGCAAGGGACTTTTACCCTGAGTCTCTAGCTTCCCAGCGCTGTGTCCCACTCGATTAATCTAGTTCAGAATGGGAATGTTTCATGGTGATGGATACATTCCTGGGGAAAAAAAATTTCAACAGCTTTGCATTTCAAGTTTCCCAGCCAGCTCCAGTATGTGGCTGCAGAACCGGTTTCAGTAATTGAGCACCATCTGCCCAGGTTTCTAAGGGCTGGTTCCAGCTTTGCATGAGGTTTTAAAAGCTTTTTTTTTTTTNAATACAGGTTTTGCAAGTTTTATTCTGTGCTTCTTGGCTCAAGTTTGATAGTTGTGTTACTTTGTTAGTTCGAATTGCATCCAAAAGCCAATGGCATAACAAAGAAAAAATAGAATCTGTTTATAACAATATTTTATGGATTTAAAACAATGGCATGAAAATCTGCAGCTTAACTCTTCTAAAAAGGTATATTTTTCCACGGATTGCAGTGCTAGCTTCCCCCAAAAAAATTTATCTGAAAAACACAGGTTTCGCAGGTCCCATGCCAGGGTACACATGCAGTGAAAAGAATCCAGACGTGGTGAAACAGATTGATTTAACAAGCTCAAATAAAGATGCTGTGTTGGGACAAATAATAGGTGCAGTATTACAAAGAAACCCTCCAGATAACTGTATTTTATCAGACTTTGAAAAGAATGCACATAAATTATCCAGGCCATTCCACATGCAAGCTATGCACTAGCTTATATTACATATGCATAATTACATTTTTCATTACACCAACTGAATGAGGAAGTTTGAGACAAAAAAAAAATCTTTTAGAAAACCCTTAGGAAAAAAAAAAATCTTTTCTTGCATTCAAAAAGAAGCATAATAAAACCTGGAATTTTCAAGCCTCATTCAAAATCTGCACAAATAATATCTGTCAGTCAGCTGTAGTTCAGTTCATCAACTTAACACCTAATTAAAGGTTAGGTCCTGACACTGATGCTAGTTTACAGGACATAAGGTCTAGTAGAAATCTTGGTGTTCAGGCCAGTTCCTTAGGGACACACAGATTCTGTTGATCTTCTCTGAGGATTGGGACTAGAACAAATCTCCCCAGTCGGTTTTCTCAGTTTCTAGGATTAATTAAGATCATATACATCTGAAAGCTCTGAGGCTGAGAGCCAAGGTCAGAACAGCAATGTGTTTTGTAGGCTACACTTCCTTGCGCTATGTTTAAGTGCATCTACCATCCATACCGTTTACACATGCTCCCATAGCATTCATGACATTAAACAAAACCCAAAAGAAGAGCAACTGGCCTACAAGATAAAAATAGCAAAAGCAGGGATATGGATTGATAAAGATCGTGGCACAGAGGTTTCAGTCTGGTACACAGCAACATGTAAAAATAGCAGGCTGACTTGTGAGTATGTCAAAGAATCAGAGATGAGAGGGAAGACAGGAACTGCAAGAGCAATGACAAGGAGAACCCTTGGAGGGCTGAGTCTGTAATCACTGCTTCAAAGAGGGGAGCATGGGAATCTAGGGAGATTTTCACTCTGCTTTTCAAAATATGGCACATAAAAATGAATGAGGATGATCAGAGGGCTGGAGCACCTCTCCTGTGAAGAAAGACTGAGAGAGCTGGGGATGTTCGGCCTGGAGAAGAGAAGGCTCCGGGGAGACCTCATTGCAGCTTTTCAATACTTGAAGGGGGCTGATAAAAAAGATGGAGAGGGACTCTTTACATGGGCAGATAGTGATAGGACAAGGGGAAACAGCTTTAAACTAAAAGAAGGGAGATTTAGATTGGATGTTAGGAGCAAGTTCTTTACTCAGAGGGTGGTGAGGCACTGGAACAGGTTGCCTAGAGAAGCTGTGGATGCCCCAACCCTGGAAGTGTTCAATGCCAGGTTGGGTGGGGCTTTGGGTAACCTGATCTAGTGGAAAGTGTCCCTGCCCATGGCAGGGGGATTGGAACTAGGTGGTCTTTAAGGTCCCTTCCAACCCAAGCCATTCTATGATTCTATGAATTTATGAACATGATTAAGACAAAAAACCAGTGGGCTCGAATGAGAAAATGAACACCTTCATAGCTCTGGGCAAAAGTAGAGGAGCACAACAGAGTTCACTCTATCTAAACCCCTGGAACCACAACTTCTGGTCTGTAACACACAGGTTGCACTGCAAACCCTCTTACCCTTGGGAAAATGGTAATAGACACAATTATTAATTTCCATAAGTCTTGCATTCACTGTGGTGTCAGCAAAGGTCTGACATTAGGAACTGTATAGGCTCATTCTCCAAAGGTGAGAGAAATCATATCACTTTGGCCCAGGGCTTCACTACTGACATACACTCTATGTAATGCTGTAATGCTGAGGCATTTTAGATCCAATCTGGTATTTACTCCCTGCAGGCTAGATTGTGAACTCAATGCTGAGGCATTTTAGATCCAATCTAGTATTTACTCCCTACAGGCTAGATTGTGAACTCATTGAAGTAACTCACTTTTTTTCTCCCAGTATGGTTATTCCTAGTGATTTAAGCAAAACTAGCAGGTAAAAAGAATAAGTTCTACAATACACATAATGGTACTAATATCTCCTTGTCTTGAGTTTGGTATGCCATATTAAGGGCTGATTCTCAAAATTTATTTTATTTATTTATTTATTTATTTATTTATTTATTGGTGTCTTCCCTTGGATTTCATAAGAAATGTATAACATCTCAGAGTTCTAACAAGGGGAAAAATAGAAAACTATTAAATTCCATGAAGTATCTTTTCAATGTTTTTAAATTAAAAACTCTATGGAAGTAAAATGCTCCAAAAAGAAGAAAAAATTGTTTATATGCAAAATATTTTTTCCCTACTTTATGAGCAGGTTACATTCTTATTCTTGTTGCATCATTCAGCTGGCTTCAGCCCAGCTTGACTTTTTGCTGCCCTTATCATCTCTTCTCTGCAGCTTCTGACTGACTGTAATCTTTTTCATTTTCCTCTCACTCTTTTGCTTGCATCATTCTTCCCTGCTTCCAGTACAAGACATGTTATTGCCTTTTTACTTTTGAGCAATCCCTCTTGAATACATATTAGATGCTTTTTGATCTTCATGTTTTCTTTTTGCTGAGAGATGGCTGTCTCTTCAGTCACTCACGGCTATGAGACAGAGCCTTAGCAGGCATAAATCTGCAGAACTCCACTGTCCTCACTGGAATCACTGATTTATGTTAATAGAGGATCTGGCTTAAAATCTAAAGATGTTTCTTGTGTTATACCTCAAGAGCAGCATCGTTACTTTCGCTCTTCAGTTTAAAATCTTGTCTTTAAGGAAAGGGACCTATTGCCCCCTCGTAGTAATGTAGTGTCTTTTAATAAGTTATATCATATAATTGTTAAAATGAAAAATGTATTTTACAAAATCTTTTAGGTAGCAGTCACTTAGGATGTCACATTTATATTTGGTGTACAGACTTTAGATAGGAGATAAAATGAAAACATGTACTCTAACTCAAATAGCCCTTGTGTCTTGTGAAATCAATAGATTGAAAGATCTGTCAGATCACAGGAATATAGTTCAGGAGACCAGCCTAGCTACTGCTGCTTTGTACTTTCATACTATCAAAAATTACTGTACGAATATAAAACACAGCCTAGAACAAGCAGCAAATGCTTGTTACAAGTAGGCTGAAATGGGCTTTTGAACTTTGTGGAAAGGGTGACATTTGAGAGCATTCCTGCAGTACAGATCAGGGTTTCAGCAACTGCACTAGCACTTCCCGATTTATTTTTGGGGTGAAAAACCAGTTTATCAATTGAATTCAGTGTTTTCAAAAACACAAAAGCATTTCTAGTGAACATAATAAGCCTCTCCATGGCATAAAGAGTGATGAGATCTGTGCGGCTTTGTACAGTGGCACTGTGGGCCCAAGGTTCCCATTTGCTGTCATTCAGGAGACATAAGCAGTAATAGGGGCAATATCGTTGAAAGTCTGTCTAACCTTTCCCCATAAAAAGGGTGGACAGAAGCTGTCAGAAGATCAGCGCTGTCCCAGAAGAGTAGAGTGGTTTCAAACACGCTGGAGAAAGGAGGAAGAATTGCAGCTTTCTGCTGATAAGTAAGAGGGGAGCAGTGCACCATGACTCCTGACCTAAGTCTTCCCGCTCCCCGGGGTGGTGTCCTCATGGTGCCTACCAAGGAAGGGACCTGTGCCTCTAGCAAACATGATGTGAAGCGTTGTTGTCTCACATTTGCACAACCCAAGGGGCAACCAGAATTCTGTTCTTCACTGGGCCTTGACCCAGTAAGACTCCCACTGATCAAATTAGGTAAGCCTCCAGTTCATGTACCCCCTATCATCAGAAAGTAACTCACCGCCCTAACTTACCTCTCTGCTAACAATTACTTTTGTCTGTGGAGGACTGGACAATGGAGGGCTTTCTCTGGCACATCTAGTAATGTGCAATGGGAATGAAGATCACAGAGGATTCCCTCACTCCTCATTATGCCATCAAGTTTTAAATAATTTATATTTATAATGTTCTTCTGATGAGGGAATACCACATAAATCTGAATTAATGAATATTTTTTCTGTGTAACTAATTTTTTCCCTGGTGTCCAGCAGCTAGGAAAACACCATTAGAAAAATACAGGAAAGCCCCTATTTCCCACAAGGCTGAGATAAGAGGTATTGCTGTCCTCTTGCCTATTTTAGGTGCCTCCATCTGACAGCCATGCAAAGTTGTGTGTGCCTGTGTTCCTTCAGCAGTACAGTGTAGCTGCAAGGGTCACCTCAAAAGCTCTCTGATGCCATAATTCAAAGTGTTAATTGCACCCAAGGTTATTATTTTTAGCTTTGCCTGTACTAACAGGGCTGCTTTTTGGTCTTTGAGGATGGTGGCATAGCACACTTATGACCATAAGAATAAACTTTCTTTCCCCGAAAGTAGGCTAGTTGTTACATTTGCACTTTTAGTAAGTTGTACAATAAAATACAAGAAAACCAAATCTGGATTTGACGAACAGCATACCACAAAGTGCAAATAGTAACAGCGTACAGCAAAGCTTCCATCTAGGATTGGGGTGGAAGAGGTTAAATTATAACTAAATTATTTCTTCTAAAAATCTATTTCATGATCACATCACCAAGAGTTGATTTCTTACTTGGCAATTCCTCATCAGGTATTTTATGCAGACTGAAAGATAAATGGAAACAAGAATGGCAGGGACTTTATTCCACCTAACTTAATGTTCAGGACCACCCCCTGACCCTTCATTTGTCTGTCAGGGATAGATCTTTTAATCTGCTGGACGTTCTTAGTGCTGAATCCAACAATCGGACGATGATAATTGCCTTTTGCACTCTGCAGTATAGTACAGCAGAAACTCATATAATATGGGACTTGATAAAGAAAGCTAATGAGTACCTAAGTCTTTCAATAATGGAATTATATGCATATACATTCTTCTTTTTTTTTTTCAGTCTTACCTGTCTTAGTAAGAATAACATTGCTGTACAATATACATTTTTACATTGTAGCATTTAAGATCCTAATTAAAAATTTTTTCTTCTAAAGTTTGGTGAACTGCTAGCAATCATAAGTTTTCCACTACTCTTACTAAATTCAGGGGAATTTACTGGAAGGGATCTCTTACTATTAGGTTGGAATTGTCTTCATCTTAACATCCTCAATTTTTTTTAACATTGTAGTGGTAGTTTTTTTTTTTTTTTTTTTAATAATGGGCTGATATCGTTGTATCGTTGTCAAGTAATCTGCATCCTTGAAACAGTGCTGGTGTTGTGCACATTTCTCATGCAAGAGCAAAGAAAATGCCTGAGATACTTGGGTCAGCTGTGTCATCTTAGATAACAGCAAAAAACCAGGGTGAATTCTGCAAAACTGATAGAATTAATCCTGAAAGATAAGTACTGAATAAATCCTGAAAGTACTGTGAAAAAGAAGGACTTTGTCAGTTCCATCCGTTTGGCATTCTCTGTGAGTTTCTTTTTTTTTTTTTTTTTCCCTGTGAAGGTTTAAAAACCCCTTTATTACTTAATTCAAACAACCATAGGCTTTTGCCCAAACTGATATATATCACGACAGTTCCGTGGACATATGTTTGGGCATACATTATGCGTTACATAATCTTACATAAGTAAAGCTTCTTTCACGCTAAAGTGCATTAATACCCATCAACCGTAATTGTTTTTGGCCTATCTGGGTGGTATTTGCAGGGAATGAGCTCTTCACAGACTTCGCAGCTGCATTCCTTGGGTGCCAGAATGGAGGCTGACTGGGCAGCAATCAGATCAGCGCTTTGTCAGCCGAAGGACCACGGCCAGATAAAGGAGAGAAAGGCGAGGCTTTACCTGCTGCTCTCTCATGGCGTGAAGTAGCTGTCACGCCTGCGGCACACTTTTTATTCTTGGAAGCAAAAGTATTACACTATCTATTTCTGTCCTGTGCAGGCAAAATTGTCTGTGTCTTGGCACTTCTTTCCTGCAGGCTGTCATAACCAGGACAAACCGAGCAGAGCAATAAGTACATATGTCCCTCACAGACCCCCAGTATCCATAGGCAACATAAATATTCAGTGTGTCCTCCTTCTCATGCGTCGTCTGTTTTGTTTTGGTGGGAGAACCAGAGTAAATAAAGCTACCCCAATGGGCTTTGTACTCTGAGGAAAATCAGCAAAACTTACTGTGCCCTACAGGCCCATGAAAAAAGGAAGCCGAATACTGGGACTTTATCCTTTCAGGGAGAAGGTGAGAGCACATAGACACCGGGATGACACTGGGAAAAGCTGGCCACCTCAGAAACTTACCTAGTGTGCTAGATAAAAGGTATGGGATGACTGTCTATCCATCTCCTGTCACCCCCACCCTTGGAAGTGGCACTATTCATATAACCACTGTTACATGATGCTGAGGCTATGACGTCCCAAAGCGAGCTGCAACACAGGCACCATCCCTTCACCTGAGGGCTGCCTGACATCAGTGCTGCTGAAACAAAACCAAAAAAAAGGCTGGAATTTGTAAGACAGTCAGGGCTTTGTCACATGGGGCGTTACTCCAGTGCTAGTCATAAACCTAGCATGTTTGTTGAAGTTTGTCCACCAAATAATTGGAGAACCATGACAGTCCATAGGAAAACTGGATCTATTTTCCTTTGATAAAGTCAGTTATGTTTCAGCTGAAGCCTATTTTAAGGTATGAGTCTCATGTAGCCTCATATAGGCCAAACCTTGTAGGAATGTATATACAGTGTGCTGGTCTAGATTCATGAAACTTTTGAAAGAAAAGGTGTTTAAGTCTGTTTATGTGTGTACGAGGTCACTGAAACAAATGTGATTTCAATCAGGAGAGCAGTTTTCATGAAGACAAATGAATATATTTATCATGGATATTTTTCTATATCAAGTTTTAATGTTTCAGACATAGGTTTTCCAACAGGTCTTCAGATGAGTGTTTTAAATCCTATTTGAGGTGATTTCTTGACCTCAGTAGGTGGTTTGCCCTGGACTTCAAATGAGATGAGACATCACTGACAGGTACCGGAAGAGAAAACAATCTCTTAAGTCATAAAACGAGACTTAGAGCCTCAATATTTTCTTGGAGTACACTTTCTAATCTCATTATTTATCAAACTAATTTTAAAACCATGAGGTCATTAGACATCTATTTTCCATATCCTTCAAGATCTGTCAGGTTATTTTTCCTATTTTTTTCTATATGTATTTTCTGAATTTTTCTTCTTTCTCTTGGTTGCAGCACTATGCAAGGACGATACATCCTCTCCTTTTCATGACTGCACTTCGAATATTTGTCACTTGGTTACTATTTATCCTAGCTACCTGTACTTGACACTTTATTTTCCCCTTTGCTGCCCAAAATCCCAGTAAATTGTCAATGTAAAGAATGAACACAGCTGCTCAGGACATCAGCTGTTATAAATTAACCTTGATTTCAGGGGGCAACTATGCTTTTTTTTAAATTTTATTTTATTTTTACACACACTGGTGAATCAGAATGTTCCAGCTTTCACCCAGTGGTCAGAATTACATCCTGATAGAAACTGGGGACAAAATTCTTGCCGATTTCACTGAAAATTACTTTAGAGGAGAGAAAAGGTTTGAAAGTGAAACTATATAGAGAAATTCAAAGTGCTGCACAACAAAATATTTGGAAATGTGTATTGTTTCTGATTACATCAAGTGTAAAGTCTTGTCTGATCTGCTGACCACCATCACTTCCATAGTCTTTACTGAAGATTTTTGTGCTTTTTCTCTTAATAAAATAATATCTTGTTTAATTTAAAACAGTAGAATTATACTTTTGAATAGAAAGTATGGTAGAATTACACTGCTTTCTTTACAAAAGGCTGCAGAATTAGAAAATCAGCTACCCAATCTCTCTTGGCAATTATTTAATATCTTCTTGTTGAAATCAGAGATTACATATGATTCCAGTGAAAATCACCATGGGAACCTCTCATTATTTGTGTCTGTGACAGACTGGGGGAGGGGGCTTAAAATCTTAAGCACTGTAAAATTCTCTTTTATTATGTTAGAATATAAAGTTCAAATCTGACTTTAAAATAAATGCTAAATTTCGTCTTTGTTATAACTCTCTGGAACTGCGTGAGAAAGAAGAAATATGTATGAGGAAGGCAAGAGAAAAAACTAACTGAAGCAAAGTACTTTTAGTGTATAAAAACTATTGGATTTTATTGTGTAGGGGTTTCACACATGGATTAAATTTTTATTACACCGTTTAACTTGTTAGACTCCTTTTCTGACAAGATGATGAAAACTTGTAACACCTGAAACTATGAAATACAATCTAGTATTTATACATTGAGTATATTTTGTTAAATCAATATATACAACAAATGATAATATTCCAAGTTGTTATGACAATATTATATTTAAAGTAAATACATTTTTGTGCCAAATTCTTTCTTATATATGTACCTTCTATCACACATATGGAGCCAATTTCTACCTTAACAGGCAACAAAAAGCCCCACAGCTATAGTGAAGTTGCAGGAATGTAAAAGTCATTCTGAAGCATTAGATATTTTATTTATAACACAGAATCTGGGCCTGTTTCTCTTTTTCCTTACAACTTGAATAGTCATTTATATGTGCTTGAAGTGGCCGTTAAATATTTACAAATGGAGATCATTATTTCCAGTTCCCTATGCTGGGCTGCATGCTTTAAGCACAGGTAAGTGACAGCCTGTGATACTAGACTTTGCTGAAGCTGACATAGGTGAAAACAGCTGCTTTCAAGAGGAATTGTTTCCTAATGCCATCAGAAACCTTTAAACAGACTGGTTTAGTATTACATTTGCTAATTCTCTTAAGATAACTTTTTTTTATTGTGCATTTTACATAACCGTGGTTGGAAGAATTTAGAAGTTATTTGAAGAAATGTCTTTATAGCTTGCGTTGCTCAGTGTTATCTATCTGTGTGTCTGTCTATCCATTTATTAAGAGTTTGGTTTTGGTTGGAGAGATGTAACGGTTTGTTATATAAAATATTTCTATATTCCCACTACTGAATACAATAATTACAGTGAAAACTTGAAGGTTACCAAAAAAACCTCAGAAATTTCTTTCCAAGTCATTTGCCTGTCCGATAATACTTGGGCACAGCCTGCCCTGGTCCTGTGTTATGATTACTGCTAGTTGCACATGCATGTTGTCAGAGATTTTGATCTGCAGTGAACACAGTCCTAGCAAACTGCTATGCGAGCATGGTTTTCAGCAGGTTCTCATATTCTGATTCATCAAAACACGTTGAATTTAAGACTCACAAAAGGTATATCCTTCCGCAGGGTTGTCAAAAGCCTGCTTCTGACTGGGACCTTTGAGTGCCAGAGTGACACAAAAACAGTGCAGCACACCGTGCGCTTTTACTTGCTTCTTAACGTCACTGGATGGTTGGATGGATGGTTGGTTTGTTTGTTCCTCATTGGCTTTTTCCTGTGATTGCTGTTTTCCCATTTCTCTGAAATAACTACTTTTAAATTAGATTTATATCACCCTATTTTTTTTCTTCACCCCCAAAATGTGCAGCTGCTGTACTGTGCACCTAACGTGTTCTTCCGATGAGTTAATTAGTTTCTCTGGTTTTGTACCATGTTCTTCTAAATGCTTTACAACACCTTGGTTACTAGTGAGGTGGTTGATTGCCCCAGGCCTGTCAGTATTTAAGAGGCATTTGGACAATGCCCTCGATAATATGCTTTCACTTTCTGTTAACCCTGAAGTGGTCAGGCAGTTGGACTTGATGATCTTTGCAGGTCCCTTCAAACTGAACTGTTATATTCTACAGACCAACAATGGTCTTGACAACCTATACTTCATCTGCCCCCTGTGTCAGTAATGATTCACAGTCTCAGAAAATCAGACTCTGCCTACACAAGTTAAAAAAAAAAAAAAAAAAAAAAAACTCTCTTTTCTCCCCTTCAGAACAGTATTAGTGTAGAATACATACTCTGTAAACAGATGAGGTTTGAGCACAGAAAAGGTGGTTTTATGGCTTAAAAATTTTGACAGGCTCTAATAGCTAATAGTGTTAAATGACTGAAATGCTCGTCTGTTGACTATTAGACCCAATCAGTTTTTTAGAGTGTCCAGCTGTGCATATAAATGGGCTTTAATGTTGCTGTTGATGAGACTGTGGGCAGAGCAATGCTGCTAAACAAACTGAGGGCCTTTGAATGTGTTGCTGAATTTCTCTGCAGAGAGAGTAGCAGGATTTAATGTGCTTAGAGACTTGTGCCTGGCATTTGAGCATGAGCTCAAAACCACAGGCATTCCCTCAGCCACAGCAAATACAGGTTCAGAGTTCAGAAGCCATCTGCACCTGGGAAGGTAGAAAATGGATATCAGGCCTGAGCTGCAGAATTGGATAACAACTGGAAATTGAGAGCAAAGCTACTCAGCTATTTAGGACAACTGCTTATGCATTGCTGAGACATAGCTTGTTACTCACCACCAGAAGAATTTTTCCTGCTGACCAAATGCAGAACAGAGTCCCTAAGAAGCATTTAAATCTGAATTGTACTTTCTGTCCTTGTCTTGTGCAGCTTGAGCTACTTATCTCCATCTGCAGTGTTCCCTCTTGCTGCAAAGAGGTGGGTTTCTGCAGGCTCTGGAGAGGAGCAGCTGGCATTTTGTCTCCTGCCAGATGCTTACAGTGGCAAGGATCTCAGTGTGTCCTAGCTGACTGCTCACACAGGTGAGGCGGGCTGTGGTCTGCCCACCTGCTGAATGCAACATCCAAAGCCAAACGAAGTACCCAAGATTTTATGGTTACATCCATGATGCTAAATTAATTAATCCACTTTAATAAGCGGTTACTTGGCATAAGACTAAGTGCTATGAATGGCTGTGCCCCTTCTGGAGCAAACTGGCCATATCCACTCTACAAAGGACTTGGCTTTGGGTCTCCTCTGGGTCCCACCTGGTGCTCCTGCATCACAAAGGTGTAACTATTTATGTGCATGCATTTTGTTCAGAATATCTAACATAATATGAGAGGTGTGCTCCAGCTTGCCAAAGCAGCAGTTTTATAGCAAAATGCATATGATTTATGATGCATACCCTGGTGTGTACCATCCCACCACGCGTGGGTGTTGCTGGAAGCCAAGACTTACAGGGCAGTTTGGAAAGTCTGTGCAGAGCAAAGAGCCCAGCTTGGTTTCAGGGCACAGCAAGGGCTGGTGATTCCCCATGTGGATGGAAGCAGGGCAGCCCCACCCCTGGCCATCAGGGCTTGATGCCATGACACCACTGCAGTTTTATCCACACTGGTTTTGTGAAAGCGAATTAAGCCTTGCTGGGAACAAGACTCAGTGTCTACTCTGGACCCAAGCAGCTGGATCACTTCCTGAGGAGCTGCAGAACAAATGAGTGTTTCTCAGATCAAGAGAGAAGGAAGCCAGGATCCAAGAGAAGCTGCAGACTATGGTATATCACATGACAGTTGATTATTTTTCTGTTCCTTCAGATTTCCAGAGTAAGGCTGGAATGTATTCTATATATTTTTTTATGAACTTCTGCTAAAATATTTTGATGCAGTTACAGTTGACATAGACTGACAGTGCTGTTGGCCAGGCTGTAATTGCTCCCTGTTCTTAGGGAGATCTGCTGGCCGTACTGCTCTGGAGCTGAGCTCATAGATCTCCATGTGGCTTTGTACTTCTTGTGAACATCCAAAGGCACATAGCAGCTGAGTTTGGGAGACAACATCTACCCTAGCTGCTGGTACAGCAGCGCCATATGACCGAGACTGGGAGGACAAGATGGTGTCTACTCAAGACCCCAGTGTTGCATTTTTTCAAGGGCTGGTGGTGAAAAAGCTATCTATATCTGGTGGGAGAGATTTTTCAGTATCCCATGAAAGTGGTAAGGTACTATTTTTGCATTCATCATCGCAAATAAAGACCTGTCTCATTAACCCTGCTAGATCTCCAGCACGAGCAGTAAGTTTGGGCCATAGTTCTGGCAAGACCAGCTGCCAGCCACCTGCTCAAATACTTACCTTTGTGGGCAGAGATATTAATGAGGGCAGTAGCAACAGCTTATGGTATTTATGCATTCTGAGTCCCACATTTTGGAAAAGCATGAAATAAGAGGTTATTCTCCACTCTGGCTCTTGTCTATTCATGCAGACCCACATGTGCATAATTCAGTCACAGAGAAGACACAAGCAACTACACTGGGAGAGACTGTATCTGCCTCTTCTAATGTGGTGGCCCATCCTGAACATGTGGGCTTCTCTGTGCCTTGGAGAATTATATGGGCCTTTGGATCGGAAAGAAGCATTTCTCGCTTTTTTCTTTCTTTCTTTCTTTTCACAGAAATGGGGAAGAATTAAAACTGGGTAGGGAAGCAGCTGGTATGAAGATTCCTTCCACGGAAGATAGAAGATCCTGGAACAAATTGCCCACCAACAACGGAGCACTAGTGAGAAGATCTTTTTGGCAACAAGCCTTTGGAAAAGGAAATTGAAATTAAAAAGCTTTTTGGTTTATCTCATTTGAAGTAGAGCTTTCCTGTTCAACTCAAGCAGCGAACGTCTGCGGCACTCAGAGAATTGGATCTAATCATTTTCAGTACAATCAGATAAAAGAAGATACTGTATGTTTTATGATTTCCAAAGTCTTACTGATTACTGATTAATCAGATTGAGATTCTTAATCGATAATGACTACCAATTCAGACTGCCTGTCTCTCTCACGGAGTAATCATTGCACTTCGATATATTTTGCATGGTCTTGCAGGCACAGAGATATTTCTTGCATGTTTGCCTAGCTCTCTGCAGACCTCATTTCCCTTATTTCAGCTCAGTTTTATTTGAGCTTCAGTAGGAAAATCAGTCCCTGTCTTGTATTTTGCTGTATCCTGTGTCTTTGAAGAACCCATCCCTTGTAGCTATTAAGTCTTGTTTTCATTGTCATCTTAATGCCATATTTTGCTTAAAATTTGTCTGAAAATGAATCCTAGCGGCAATAACTTATGAACATTTTAGCAAGAACTGAAATTTCTCAACATTTGAACTAAGAATATCAGAAATACTGCCAGTATTGAGTGAAATAATGAAGAAAGGGCTGATTCTCGGAAAAAAAAAAAACAAAAAACAAAAAACCTCTTTTGAGTGTCTTAATTTTGGAAACAATTACCCCAGATGTCTAAATATGAGCTGTCATTTGTCAGACCAATGAAGGCAAACGCCATCTCCTGCCCTAGCAGCATTGTTTCTGGTGAGAAACTGAAGAGTTTTATCTGTGATTGTTGGCCTGAGGGCATAATCTGCTCTTTTTTTTTTTTTTTTCAGCCCACAGTATTGCCAGATGAATGTGTCTGACAAAATCTGCTGCTGAATGCTGCAGCTGCTTCATTAGACAAGGTTAGCATCCTGCATTACAAATTGATCCTGGAAACATAACCTGTTGCAGCTGAAACTTTTTCAATTCTTATTTGGTAGCAGTGACAACAATGACAACATTCTTACATGGTCCTTGTCTGGCTACAGAGCCGAAGATGCTTCCACTTACAAAAAGTGAAATGGATTAAGTGAATGTTACTGCTATACAGTTTTTCCCCTTCGTTGAGACTGCACAAGCTTAAATACAGAATCCATAAAGACGAAAAAGGACAGCTGGGGAAATTAAACACCAGAGTACATGAACCTGGCATATGCTGACTTCCTGTTGTCAGGGAAGCCACGCAGGAATGCAGCCATAAGACATGAATCCCACGAAATAGTGCTTTGTGGATTTTGCTTATTTTAATTTCATCTCTAAGTGTGTTTATAGGTACAGTAAAGCATTTATTCTTCTAGCAAATCAGCTCCTGCATAGTTCTTAAACCTTAGTTCAAAATGTGGACAAATTTCCTCATCATTGACAATGAGACTTCAATGAAATGTAACAGTGAAAGGCCTACATCCTCAGAAGTCATGGGATCTTTGGAGTGCCTTTCGAACTGTTTTTTTTTTCTGCCCATCCACCCCCACCCCACCCCCAACCAAAGCAATGGGCACTTTCTAAGTAGCCTGTTTTTCAAGGGTATCTAAAATGAGGTAAACACCAAAACAGTTCAAAACACTGCTCGTTTTAAGTGTGAGATGAACTAGAAGCCATACTGACAAGAAACTGAATGCTCATAGATTGAGGGATGTATCTGATCCGCTACACTCTTACAATCATACTAATATGGGTAAGATGACTCAAATAAAATTTGCTGAAACCTTTTAGTGTCCATAGACTTTAATTTTTCTGCAAATATATTTATGCTAGTACCATGCCAGACATGGTATAGTTTTTTATAGCAAGGAACATCTAAAGATATTTGATGATAATTGATGCAGAATGGCAATATTTATAGCAGGAATTTGTTTTTAATGCCAATGGATTTCAAAATTAACCACCCAAGATCTTACCAGGTGGTAAGATATTGCAAGATCTCTAGTCCTTGCACCAAAATTCATTTTTAAACTCTTGAACATCACTTTCAATTATCATAAATTGCTCAGCATGACCAAATTGAAATCCACAAAAGTGGCCTAAAGCCTAGACCAAGGGAGAAAGGTCATGACAGTGGAAGAGAAAGGAAGAGCAGGCTCATTCTCAGGTTTTAGCTATGCATGGAATGTGGCTTAGAGGTCCCAGGATGCCACAAGCATTTTGCCAAGGGAGAGAGAGAGAGAGAGAGAAACCTCATGAAATCATATTGCAGGAGAGCATTAGCAGGAGATTGGTATGCACATTGCTTTTAGGTGGATTTAAGTCTTTGGGGATTCTTCAGGTGAGACAGAGAGACCCTGCATGTGCTTTAGTCAGAAGTGGGCAGCTGCCAGCTGGAGAGATATGGGCATTACCTTTTCAGATCTCAGGACCCAATTCCTCTCAAATCTGGTTTTATTAAACAGTAGTGCTGTGGTACTATGAAGTAGATAGTGTTCATCTAGGTAACTAAGTAGGCATCATTATAATGTTAACGATAGTGATGATATCAGAGCTCATTTGGATCTGTAATGATCCTTATCTGCTGACGACCTTCAGAGCTACAAAAACACTTTTATTTCTGTGTTGGGGCTTTGAGGCACAGGATAAATTATTTCCCTGAAGGAGTAATTGTGTAACAGCCCTTCACAGAATCAGGTCTCTGAGCTGTTTCATGCACTTCGGATTCATCTAAGCCCCTCACATTTGCTGTGCACCAAATTTTGGAAATGTGAGTTAACATGGCATCCAACAGTAACCTCTTTGTTTTTCTGAGCTGTAATTTCGCACTATTTGCCTGCAAGAAAAGTAGCGAAGAAAGTCCCAGTTCTGTGACCTTACCACTAAAGCATCCCTCAACCCTGCTGTGTAATGGTGGCTTTCAAATAGCTGTGTCTGCATTTTCCCGTATGAAATATTCAGGTCTAGTGGATCCAGATGTGTGAAGCATCACATCAAAACATGCCATGTTATTGCCTATATTGAGCAGATCTTTATTTTATGATTTTTCATTCAGAGAACAGATTTCAATGTCAGGATTTTGAAGTGTTTCTATAAACAGAATGGGATTTTTTAATGGTGTGAAATCGCTCCATCTTTATCAGAAGAAGATTCATTAAGAGGAATAAGGGAACGTTAACAACCTTCTCTGTTTTGTATCTGTGCTATTCCACAATGTCAGCTCTTTTCTATCATATGATATGACTGCACAGCTACATCTTGTCCTTTTAAAGCTGTACTCATCTCTGGTATATTGCAACAGAGCACAGCTATGGACCAGCTACCCCTGTAGTACTAAGAGGTTCATGTTAACATTTATCAGTTATGCCCTGCCTCTGAAAAGAGATGAGACTCCACCAGAACTTCTCTCTTTCACCCTAACTGAATCATAGAGTGCACTAAGAAATGCTAACATAATCATAGGAGTGAGCATGTGGATTAATACCCAGCCCTTTTAGTTTTTCAGTGCTTTTATTTCTTGAACAGTTGGAGATCAAATGATCAAATGTCAAGCAATCTTTTTTGCAGACAAACAATGCTTACAATTTTTTTTTGCTACAATGTGTTAAAAATGAACTTTAGTGTGCAAGAAGCATGATATTTCCTTTTTCCTTTTCACCTGGAGTAGGTGAGCATGAATGATGCAAAGTAATCCTTTGTTGGAAAATGATAGCTTACCATAACATGACTTACAGTACTATAATTGCAAAGATTACAGCACTGGACTGGAGCAAAATTTTCTTGTGCAGCTGGGAACGCTTTGTGCTGTGTTCAGCTGGGAGTCCAGAGGATAATGAACTATAAAATATGTTTTTACAAATTTTGAGCTAAGTAAGAAAATGAAAATTCTGTTGCTGAGGAATAAATGAGATCTGAGGATTTAAAATTTCACATGTAAATTGTTTGTCTGTTTCATGTGTTTTTCGAAACTTAGGCTTGGGGGTGGTGAAGGTCCTGCTCCGGAGGCTGGAGATGTGTGCATGTGTGTGTGTGCGTGTGTATTAAAACTTGGCATTAAAATCATAGTCTCAGCTGTGCCTTTATCTTTTCTAATAAAAGACATTTGCAATTGAGTAGTCTTTCTTTTCCCCCCTCCATCATTAAGACTGATGGGTATTTAAACAAGAGTTGGGAAATAGTCCCTTACAAGGAGAAAAGTAGCTATAGCTAAAGCATCAGCAGGGACAAAGGTGGCTGGCTCAGCAAAGGAGGTTCCAGGCAGTCACGGACACTTCAGCCCTTGCTGTATACATCCTGCCTGTCTTTATAGCAGCACAGAGAGAGTAATCGCTTAGAGCTCATGGTCATTCAAAACTGAAAGAGAGCTAATGCTGCTATCTAGCTACCTATCATTAGGAGGCTATACATTTGCACCCAGTTGTGCTATCTCCAATGCTGAATATTGTCTGTGGTCTTTGGGAATCCATCCAACGTTTGTGCAAATACAGTTTTCATTGGCAAAAAAAAAAAAAAGAGATCAAGGCTACAACAATGTCTGCATATCTGAACATCACAACATTTTTTCAGCAGAACTTTTCACAAGGATGCCCCAGAAGGAGAATCCATTTCAGCTCAGCCTTCCCCCAACAGTCCTACAGTCCCTCCAGACTCGTGCGAGATCACTTCCCTACAAATACAGTGCCGTGTACAAGCTAGCCATGGGGTTAATCACCAGAGCACAGTTCAAGACTTTCACTAACACAGAAAGAGCTTGGTGGATCCCTGTGCTACCACTGTTAAATCCTAACTTTCTGCATGAATGTTTTACTCCCACTGTTCTCATGTAGAATTCCCTCTCTTCCTCCATGTAATTATATAAGACAATGCTTATTTCTTCTAGAGATACTATATGTGTTTACAAAACTTGACAGCGAATGGAGCTTCCACGGTTAATTACTTAAAGAGGAGGAAAAAGTAGAGATACAAAAAAACATCCTTTAACTATACACAGATTCACCTATCACAGTACATGAGCACACTCTGTTGGATTGTTCTGATAATGACTATGCACATGAAATGGTCATGCTGTTTAAAAGACTTGAAACATCTGTTCATGAGAAAAATCAAGCAGTTTCCTTCAGACAAGTCTAAACCAGTCCTCAAATTTAATTTCCAAATATTCCAAGATACAAGGTTCTGAAACCAATATCTCAAAATTCTGAATGCAGAAATGATATGGGGATTATTATTTGCAGCAAAGAGAGAGAAAAAAAAGACCAGCATTTTCAGCAGTAACCAAAAGTCATATTGCTGTGAATGTCAGAAAACTTCAAGAGAAGGACTGCATTGTTTCGTTTCTAAGTCTCTTTTGGTTTCTACATAATGACAACTGGTTTGCACAATGGATACTCCAAGATGATGAAAAAAAAAAAAAAAGTTTGATATAACAAACACTTCCTTTGCCCTGAGGGCCAGGAAATATAAAAATGTGTATGTTACAGAGGCAAAAAACTAATCTAATTCATCCTAGTATCTTCCTGATCTTTCCCTGATAGAGGGAAATGGGAACAGGGAATATTCAGATACAGAAGGCCAGACCATGAAATCTCAGTTGGTGAATTTACTAATAGTCACAGTGAGGTCGTGCACAGCCTACAGGTTTCACAAGATTACTTTGAATGTGTTTCAAGACTGGTTCTGTGGGACCTGAAGAGAAAGACTTGGAGGAGTTGGTTGATGTGAAGCTCAACATGAGCTGGCAATGTGTGCTCGCAGACCAGAAAGCCAGCTGTATCCTGGGCTACATCAAAAGAAGCTGGCCAGCAGATCGAGGGAGGTGATTCTCCCCCTCTACTCTGCTCTCGTGAGACCCCACCTGGAGCACTGCGTTCAGCTCTGGGGCCCCCAGCATAAGAAAGACACGGACCTATTAGAGTGAGTCCAGAGGAGGGCCACGAGGATGATCACAGGGCTGGAGCACCTCTCCTATGAAGACAGGCGGAGAGAGCTGGAGTGGTTCAACCTCAAGAAGGGAAGGCTCCGGGATGACCTCATAGCAACCTTCCAGTATCTAAAGGGGGCTTATGAGAAAGCTGGAGAGGGACATTTTACAAGGGCATGTAGTGATAGGACAAGGGGTAATGGTTTTAAACTGAAAGAGAGAGGATTCAGGTTAGATATAAGGAAGAAGTTCTTTACTCAGAGGGTAGTGAGGCACTGGAACAGGTTGCCCAGAGAAGTTGTGGTGCCCCATGCCTGGAAGTGTTCAAGGCCACGTTGGATGGGGCTTTGAACAACCTCGTCTAGTGGAAGGTGTCTGTCCAGGGGTTGGAGCTAGATGATCTTTAAGGTCCCTTCCAACCCATACCATTCTATGATTCTATGACCACTCAGATTTCTCTTGGCTAACATCTATACTACCGCAAATGCAAATGTTTTGCTCAATAAAAATAGGACTGAAGTTCATCGTGTGCTTAAGCACTAACATTAATGGAAGAATAGAGGCCCAATAATACTCAGAATCAACTTTAATTAGGCATTGATACTGCAGCACAGTGCCTCACACATTGTAATTGCAGTGCCTTTGATAATCACTATTTATACTTAAACTAAGAGTAATCCTGTTTGGGAAAGATTTCCAACATGCACCTTTCTTAAGCCTCACTAATTAATACAGTTAGAAATCATTAATGAGTAGACACTCATGTTTTTTCTTTTTCTTTTCTTTTTTTTTAAAAGATATTTAAATTAGGATTATTTAGTTATTTAAGGTGAAATCCAATGTATCTCATTAAATTTGAATAACATATTGCGTATGATATATCATTGCCAGAAAGGACTGTAGCCAATATGACCCACCATAGCTTTGATGCAAGAGACCTGTGCTTATTTGCATCTCTGCTGAGATAAACTATTAACATTTTCTGTGTTAGTGATTAGCTCATATATATTTGTGGACCTGTACTAAGAGAATCAGCTCCAGTGTGCATGAACCAGACAAGACCTTATTTTCTTTCAGCTACAACCTAGTCTTAATACAGCTGGGAAGAGTAAATTTGTACTGGCAGCTTCTTTCAAACCTCATTTTTTCTGTTATGTTTTATTTGAGTTTGTGAAAAAGCATTTCACAAGGTTGTCTGGTCTGCTCCTTGTCATCAAGAAAGGACTTCCCCACCTTTTAGTAATTGGGGATGAGAGGCTGGAGAGCAGTCCCACAGAAAGAGATCTGGGGGTTCTGGTTGACAGCAAGTTGAACATGAGACAGCAGCGTGCCCTGGGAGCCACGAGGGCCAACCGTACCCCGGGTGCATCAGGCACGGCACTGCTGGCCAGGCGAGAGGAGGGATTGTCCCGCTCTGCTCTGCGCTGGTGCGGCCTCACCTCGAGCACTGTGTGCAGGTTTGGGCACCACAGGATAAGGAGGACATGAAGCTATCAGAGAGTGTCCAAAGGAGGGCTACAAAGGTGGTGAAGGGTTTGGAGGGGAAGACATATGAGGAATGGCTGAGGTCACTTGGGTTTTTCAGCCCAGAGGAGACTGAGGGGAGGCCTCATGGCGGCCTGCAGCTTCCTCACGAGGGGAGCGGAGGGACAGGCACTGATCTCTTCTCTCTGGTGGCAGCAACAGGACCCGAGGGAACAGCATGAAGCTGTGACAGGGGAGGTTCAGGCTGGGTGTTAGGAGAAGGTTCTTCACCAAGAGGGTGGTCGGGCACTGGAACAGGCTCCCCAGGGCAGTGGTCACAGCACCGAGCCTGCTGGAGTTCCAGAAGCATTTGGACAATGCTCTCAGACACATGGTCTGATTTTTGGGTGGTCCTGTGTGGAGCTGGGAGTTGGACTTGATGATCCTTGTGGGTCCCCTCCAACGCAGGATATTCTGATTCTATGATTTTATGATTCTATGAAGTATCTGAACACTGTCCAGCCTTCAGATGATAAACAGTTAATAGAGCACGCTGTGCTCTGTCAAAGGCAAAGTGAACTGTAAGGTTAGACCCATAACAAGAGATGGTGAGAGACCCAGGCATCTCATGTAAGTGCACACTCATACTCTAGTGAGGGCACCCAGGAGGAACCAGGCCTCCATCATGAACCCAAACTTCTTTGTTTCCCAGGAAAGGCAAAAACCTCAACTCAGACTCCTGAGGAGGAAAACATAATACAGACTCAAAAGTGCATTTTTGTCTTTTAATGACATAGATATAGATGTCAGCTTGCTTCTCGGCAGAGATGACTCAGAGCAGGGGGGCAGTACCGTCTTATCCCCTAGGCTTAGGCATAACTGAGTTTAAAAAGTTGAAAACAGTGTGAAGGGACATAAAAAAGAGATGCAGGAGAACACAGTGCAAGCTAGTAATGCCTATTTATACTGTTAAATTGTTTATACTGACATGTACTTTTAGACTGGGAGATAGTGAAGAGGAACCAGAGGTCAGGAACCTATTTTGGTCTAGTCCAGAGATGCTTACTAGTATTCTAGCAGATGATTAGTGAGGTCAATTACTGTGGTCACCACTGCACATTTAAGAGCAAAGTCAGTAATTATAGGACTTTTTACATAAAACAGTACTGAATGTAATTTAAAACTAACTTATCCTCCAACACATGTGAACTCCCAACTCTTAGTCCTCCCCAAGAGAGCCAGACTAGAGCCCACTGTGAGCTGTGTTGATAGAGACTAACAGTCCCAGTTCTACAAACAGGGATTTTTACAAGGTGGGAAATGAGATGTGTTGAGGCCTCCCTCCTTGTTCTGAGATTGAGGCTCTTGTTACACAGAAGGGTTGGTAAAGTCTTGTTATAGGTTTACTCCATCTTAAAATGTTTGCAGAGTCTGCCTCCTTGTGAAGCTGTGAGTCAGAATGAAAATGAAGGCATATGCTGCTGTCTCTGCCTCCCTGTCATGGACAATTTTGTCTTGTTTTCCTTAATCTAAAATAACTTTAACTTTGCATGGAATTATATGGTTCTAGTGAAAAAAATACAGGAAAGCTTTTTCAGACAATATTAGTAAGTTATTTCTTTTATAAGTAAGTTTGTACAACCTTGTATGTATTTAGATAAGGATTTGAGATCTCCAGCCATTTTGCTTCTATTTTTAAAAATCTAGAAAAATCTTTCTATTTACTACAGGAATTTGTTTTCCTAGATTTTTACTTGAAATGTATTAGTGATTTACAAAGTCATAACATACTGCTTAAAAATATTGATTACCTCTTTGCAAAGAAAATACATTTTCATTCATTCTTAATGTGGATTATATACGCACATTCATAGTGCTGGTCATTTTCTTTTAATTAAAAAAGGAAAAGGAGGATTTGCATTTTTCTTCTGACAGAGAAATTGTTATGGAAATTACTCTCTATGCTAAATTTGATGTCTTAGGAGAGATGTACAACAGTTCAAACTTTCCTTAAAAGGCATAGCTCTGTCTTTCAGTTCACCCAGTAAATGTTCTCACCCCTTGCTCCAAAAGGAGTTGGACCCACTTCTAAGTGGACAGTGCAGAAATCTGAACTGTCATTGGTTTGTGTTTGCTTTAATTTTAAACAGCAAATAATCAACCACATTTTAAAATGTATTAATCTTTATAATTTACAAATAAATTTTAAAAGTTTGAGACAGATTTATCTTACCTAATTATGCACTTGTCTTCAGTAGCCTCACACTATGTCATTTGACTTCCTTTCTGCATTGACGGTGAATATATCAGCCAATACTGACAGACATCAGTAATTTCAATTTTGATTGACATTAGTAGAATTAAAGTTCTTGTTAAATTGAGCCATTTTTAAATGAGAAGTACTTCATTATGAGTGCATTTTCTTCTACTAATCATTACAAAGTAATTATAATTATGCACAGTTTACTTAAGATCCACTACCGCAAGCTGATCTTTAATTCATATATGTTATGTACTAAGGAAGAAACTTGACACATCTCTCTTTCTAACCACCGCTGGGTGAATTCTCACTGCTGTCAAAACTAGTGAAAAGTATGATTTTCATGGGCTAGCAAAAAAAAAAAAAAATCTCACTTACCTGAGAAGATGCATTAAAACTAAATACAGTCTGTCTTGGAAAAGGAAAAATCAGTAACTTCCATTCTTTTCCCAGGGACAGGAAATATTAATCTGTTTTAATTAATCTTAAAATAATAAACAAACAAAAAATTTCCTATGCCTGACCTTGATAAATTACCAGCAGGAATCAGGGACTTTCAAAAGACCAAAGGAACATCTACTCCTTTTAAAGTTAATTAGGATTTCAACTCATTTAGTGGGATTATCAGAAAAGCATGGTGTCTTATTAGAATACCAAAATTCAGTGCTCAAATTCTGGAAACAAAAAATACACTTTTCCTTAACAGCCTGCTCCTCTAGTTTTTTCCCCCAGCTAAGGCAATTTATGTCAGTTTGTATCTATATACAGATAACCGGACTTTGTATATACCAGTGTAGTGCCTTGACATTTGTCACATGTAATTAATAGTACAGGCATAATGCAGTTCATCAAAGAATTTAAGGGTATTTCAACCATGGGTAATCTTTATCAGGGAACCTCCGTTCTCTTATGAGAGCGTAATGAAATCATCGCGTTTCTGTCTCACTTAGAAGCTAAAGGGTAAGTCTAGGAGAGGACTAAGTGCATGTTTGCATGGAATGATGAAGACAGACCCTTAATCTTTTTGCTGTCATGAAAACTGTCCATCTGCAAGTCATTTCCACTCAAGGAGAAACTTCTACAGCAGAGAGATGAAATGCATTTGCTCAAGCTCAGGATTACACTCATAAATTACAACTTTTCGAATTCACAGCTGTCTCACCTCCAGCCATCTTAGACCAGCAACGGAATGCAAGAAGATGTGTATTTGGCATGTCTGTTTCCATCCAGCCATATATGGACATGTAACTGTAACTTAACATTCCATGTCCCTCAAAATGACATGCACCCCATTCTTTGACTACAAAGGGACTCTGAGATACCTAGTTAAGATGTAGACATTTAACTTCCAGTATCTAAAGCCAGATGAATTGTATTGTTAATTCTTGAATCAAGAAGACTTTGTGTTAGACATGTCAGATAAAGAGAAGTTTTGGTGTACTGAGAAAAGCTGGTCCCCCTGTTAAGATCAGAAGCATCAACAAGCTGAGCATGAAGCTGGCTATAGCTAGCCAACAGGGAACTGATGATGACAAATATCTTTAAACATCTACATTTCTTTCTGTTGTTTAAGAAAATTTCTCCTTTCTGATATTCAACCTGAAAACACTGAACATGCCTTTGCCTTTTATTTCACAAGCAGAGTAGTTCACGACTCTCCTTCCAACAACTCACCACTCAAAAGGGACCTCAGTTTAATGCTTTCTTCCACTGAATACTACTAAAATGTATATTTCTTGTTTTGTGGAGGAGTTCAACTTATCAGGTGGGCCCAATGTACCTGTAAGACAGAGGCAGTCTTCTCCATTACTGGAGATTTTATAGGGTTAGAATGGGAGAAAGAACTGGATTAAAAGACGACTCCTAATTCTTAGGCTGTGACTGGGGAAAGGGAGTCATGGTTTCTAGTTCTGGCTAAAGGACTTTTTAGGTATTCATGTAAGAAAAAAACCTTGAGGAGAGCCCAGGATTCTTCTTTCTTAAAAATGGCCTAGAAACTTTTTTTTTTTTTTTCCTCTTTCATCTTGTCTTTTACTTTGGTTTTCTTTTTTCACATAGCATGATACCTTTAAAAAAGGAGCACCCTTGACATTATAATCATTGAGACACAACCTCAAAGCTGTAATGCTATACAGTCCACAGCCTGGTAACACTGGCAGTCACCCGAGAGAGGCATACAGACGTATTGTATTAACAGAGCAGCTGTAGAAGAGGATGTGCACTGGGGTCGTGTGGGGAAGTGCTGTTGGAAGCAGCAGTTGCCACTCCATTTTATGTGCAGTCTGGCCTAGAAAAGTAAGAAGTCTGAAGCTCTCCAGAGGCTGATGGAGGTAAAACCTGGAGAGGCATTTTTCTCATATCTGAACTGACCAGCTTAGACTCCTTTTATAATCTGGGGTGAGGGGTGGGGGGGAACAAATGGATGGATGGGACAGACAGAAAATTTCTAAGGTGCTTCCCTTCTTTTGCAAATCTGCTCTTGGATTAGATGATTTGTGTCTTATCATTGAGATGAATAGCTCAGTTGTAGATGTTTGCTGTGAGTTATGGTGCCAAACAGATGCTGAGCTGCTCAGTTCCATGAAGGGTAAAACATTTCTAAACATGATTGAAAGGAGGCTTCTCATGTTTCTGAGTAATGTAAGGAGGGAAACCAATGTGCTGTGAAGTGTGAGGAGCTCTAGGGCTCTAGCAACAAAGTTGGACTTTTCAAAAAGTCAAAAGTCAAAAATATCTACAAAATCATGTCTGCACAATTCTGATCATGGTTTTAGATTTAAACAATACTTTTTAAAATTAAATAATAATAATAATAATAATAATGGGGGGGGGGAAGTGCTTTTATTCACATTAATCC
Source organism: Chauna torquata (assembly GCA_013399475.1). Taxonomy (NCBI): domain Eukaryota; kingdom Metazoa; phylum Chordata; class Aves; order Anseriformes; family Anhimidae; genus Chauna; species Chauna torquata. The sequence continues at coordinate 148,852 of VXAL01006202.1, forward strand.
TGAGGAGGGAAATCTGCTTTCAAGGCTTGATGTTGACCTCTTATTTCTCATTCCTACCATGTGGATATATGTTATCAATTTGTGTGGAAACAGTCTTAATGCAGTAATGAAGTAATGATTTGACTTTTAGTTACAGTAAACAAAACATGACTATATTTGATCCAAGAGTATGATTATCTAAGTGAAGTTGGATGGGGATTTATGCAGAATACAGTGGATCAAAATGTGTTGATGTAACAGTAAAAATGGTATTATGTCCAACTTGATGAAATTTTAGAAAAATCAGACTAGAAGGAATATCAAAGGTGATCTAGCCCACTCTGCTATCCCAAGACAAGACTAATTCTACTTGTACTGTACCTGGTCGTATAATTACCATTTGCAGTTCAGACGTCCTGTGACTAATGTTGCATAATTACTGTTCCATTTTCGGTCTCTTCTCCCAAGTGTCAACTGAGAAGACAAGAAGAAATGGCTTCAAGTTATGCCAGGGGAGGTTTGGGTTGGATATTAGGAAAAATGTCTTCACTGAAAGGGTTGTGAAGTATTGGAACAGGCTGCCCAGAGAAGTGGTTGAGTCACCATCCCTGGAAGTCTTCAAAAAACGTTTGGATTCAGAGCTTAGTGACATGGTTTAGCGGTGGACTTGGCATTGCTAGGTTAAAGGTTGGACTGGATGATCTTGGAGGTCTTTTCCAGCCTAAATGATTCTATGATTCTGTGATTCTATAACCTTCCTGAGAAACCAGCATACTGCTTCTTTATAGTGTCCTATTCAAAATTCTAACCTTAGTCTTTCTTACAGCAAATGAAGTCCGTGACTCAGTTTTAATCACCACAGACCTGGTAAACCTTATTCTTATCCTTTTCAAAGCATGTCTGACCATAAAAACCAATAGTGATAAATGTTGCCCTTCTCCACCTCATTAGCCATGAAAAGAAATGTGACTGTCTCAAACATCATAGCTACTACAGTCTGATCCAAGTCAATCTTATATCTGAGAACACTTGGATGGCAGAAATGAAACTTGCAGCTCATAATTACCTCTTATTACTAACCATTGTTGGAGTTTTCTAAATTCATCCATTTATGGGGTAAAATCTTTTAAGATTAAAAATAGTGTTTTTATTGAAACACAGTAAGAGAAGTCTATTTAATAAACTTAATTTTTAAATATGATTCTGGTTCTTATTTACATATTGGTTTCTAGTGTTCTATATGTCCATGAAAAGAAACCAAATCAATAAAACTAGTACAGATACTTACAGAGCTTTTAAAGGATTATCGTTTCTATTCAGTGGCAAGGTTCTTATTATAAAGTATTTTGGGCTTTGTAAAAATTATTGAATGACCATAGGTTAGATGAAAGCACAGTAACTTGTGAACATTTTTAAATTTGTTTCTATTTATACAGCATGCCTCTCTAGAAGTTCATAACACATGGGAGAAAGTATATTGATTCAAACACAACAAAACACTTTTAAAAAGATATTTCCCGGAAGAAAATAGAAGAGTTGACCAGAAGCAAAAATGTTTGTCAAGGGAAATCACAGAATCGTAAAATGGTTCAGGTTGGAAGGGACCTTAAAGATCATCTAGCTCCAACCCCCTGCCATGGGCAAGGACACCTTCCACTAGACCAGGTTGCTCAAAGCCCCATCCAACGTGGCCTTCATCACCTCCAGCGATGAGGCACCCGCAACTTCCCTGGGCAACCTGTTCCAGTGCCTCACTACCCTCTGAGTAAAGAACTTCTTCCTTATATCTAACCTGAATCCTCTCTCTTTCAGTTTAAAACCATTACCCCTTGTCCTATCACTACATGCCCTTGTAAAATGTCCCTCTCCAGCTTTCTCATAGGCCCCCTTTAGATACTGGAAGGTTGCTATGAGGTCATCCCGGAGCCTTCCCTTCTTGAGGTTGAACCACTCCAGCTCTCTCCGCCTGTCTTCATAGGAGAGGTGCTCCAGCCCTGTGATCATCCTCGTGGCCCTCCTCTGGACTCACTCTAATAGGTCCGTGTCTTTCTTATGCTGGGGGCCCCAGAGCTGAACGCAGTGCTCCAGGTGGGGTCTCACGAGAGCAGAGTAGAGGGGGAGAATCACCTTCCTCGACCTGCTGGCCAGCTTCTTTTGATGCAGCCCAGGATACAGCTGGCTTTCTGGTCTGCGAGCACACATTGCCAGCTCATGTTGAGCTTCTCATCCACCAACACTCCCAAGTCCTTCTCCTTAGGGCTGCTCTCAATCCATTCTCCACCCAGCCTGTATTTGTGCTGGGATTGCCCTGACCCAGGTGCAGGACCTTGCACTTGGCCTTGCTGAACTTCATGAGGTTCATATGGGCCCTCCTCTCAAGCCTGTCAAGGTCCCTCTGGATGGCATCCCTTCCCTCCAGTGTGTCAACCACACCACACAGCTTGGTGTCATCGGCAACCTTGCTGAGAGTGCACTCAATCCCACTGTCCATGTTGCTGACAAAGATGTTAAACAACACTGATCCTAATACCAACCCCTGAGGGATGCCACTCATCACTGGTCTCCACTTGGATATCGAGCTGTTGACTGCAACTCTTTGAGTGCAGTCATCCAGCCAATTCCTTATCCACTGAATGGTCAATCCATCAAATTCACGTCTTCCCAATTCAGAGACAAGGATGTAATGTGGGACAGTATCGAATACTTTGCATAAGTCCAGGTAGATGACGTCAGCTGCTCTTTCCTTATCCACCAGTGCTGTAACCCTGTCGTAGAACGCCACCAGGTTTGTCAGGCACACTTTGCCCTTAGTGAAGCCATGTTGGCTGTCACCAGTCACCTTTTTGTTCTCTATGTGCTTAGCATGGTTTCCAGGAGGATTTGCTCCATGATCTTGCCGGGCACCGACATGAGACTAACTGGCCTGTAGTTCCCCAGGTCTTCATTTTCTCCCTTTTTAAAAATGGGGGTTATGTTTCCCCTTTTCCATTCAGTGGGAACTTCACCAGACTGCCATGAGCTCTAATACATGATGGATAGTGGCTTAGCAACTTCATCTGCCAGTTCCCTCAGGACCCTTGGATGCAACTTATCAGGTCCCATGGACTTGTGCAGTTTCAGGTTCCTTAGATGGTCTTGAACCTGATCTTCCCCTACAGTGGGCAGTTCCTCATTCTCCCAGTCCCTGCCTTTACCTTCTGTAACTTGGGCTACATGGCTAGAGCACTTGCTGGTGAAGACCAAGGCAAAAAAGTCGTCGAGTACCTCAGCCTTCTCCATATCCCATGTAACCATGTCTCTCGTTTCCTTCTGGAGAGGGCTCACTTTTTCCCTACTCTTCTTTTTATCACCACCGTACCTGTAGAAGCCTTTCTTGTTACCATTGACATCCCTGGCCAGATGGCCAGGCTCTGTCAAGGCTTTAGACTTCCTAACCTGATCCCTGGCAACTTGGGCAGTTTCTCTGTATTCCTCCCAGGCTACCTATCCTTGCTTCCACTCTCTGTAGGCTTCCCTTTTGCATATGAGTTTGTCCAGCAGCTCCTTGTTCATCCAAGCAGGCCTCCTGGTGTTTCTGCCTGACTTTCTCTTCGTTGGGCTCCTAAGCTTGCAGGAAGTGATCCTTGAATATTAACCAGCTTTCTTGGGCCCCTCTTCCCTCCAGGGCTATATCCTATGGCACCAAGCAGATCCCTGAAGAGGCCAAAGTCTGCTCTCCTGAAGTCCAAAGTAGTGAGCTTGCTGGACGCCGTCCTCGTAAGGATCTTGAACTCCACCATCTCATGGTTGCTGCAACCAAGGCTGTCCTTGAGACTTACATTCACCACCAGCCCCTCCCTGTTGGTAAGAACAAGGTCCAGCATAGCACCTCTGCTTGTTGGCTCCTCTATCACTTGGAGAAGGAAGTTATCCTCAACACACTCCAGGAACCTTCTGGATTGGTTATGCCCTGCTGTGTTTTTCTTCCAGCAGATATTGGGGTGGTTGAAGTCCCCCATGAGGACCAGTGCTTGTGAATGTGAGGCTGCTCCTATCTGTCTATAGAAGGCCTCATCCACTTGGTCTTCATGGTTGGGCGGCCTGTAACAGACCCCCATTACAATGCTACCTGTCCCTGTCCTCCCTTTAAAGCTGACCCATAAGCTTTCGGTCAGCTCCTCGTCCACCCCCAGACACAGCAGACTTTCATTTTCACTGGAAACTGTGAGCACCTTGAACATAATCTCCAAATAAGGCTAGATGTTTGCCTCATAGTGACTGCTATGCAGACAAAGAAGGCAAAGGACAGTGTTGTGGGGGGATCTTGCATACCTTTTCTGGCACATCAGCATGACAGGGTATCCGTCTGAAGTGTCTATACACTCATGCACACAGCATAGGTAACAAACAGGAGAAATTAGAAGTCTGTGTAGTTCCAGGGCTATGATCTCATTGGGACATGGTAGGATAGCTCACTTGGCTGGAGTACAGATGTGGATGGATACAGGTTTTCCAGTCCTAAGAAGAAGAATAAATAATAAAGTAGCATAACTCTGGGAAGCATTTTGAAAGTCAGAGCAAACCTGGGTGGCGGATTAGGCTGAGTATTCTGAATATCAATCAAAATATTTGATAGAAGCAGAAAGTGTAGCTGTGACCCACAAAAAATAATGTGAGAAAATATGTGTAGCAGTCAATAATGCTGCAGATCTTGAGTTCTGTCAATTTTTAACAGTATATTGCTAATTTGGAATGGAATGTACAAAGTTCTGTCAATGTTCCCTTTTCATGCTGTTACCTGTCAGGGTTTCTGAGACCACATTTAGAAGAAAATGACTTTTTTTTCTTTTTAGAAAGCAGTTTTTTAAAACCTGTGTCTATTGCAGTACTCATCTAATAATAAAAAATGTATTCTCTTTGCGTTTAGACACATTTCTATGAGATTCTGGTTTAAATTTACTACATTAGTGGAAGCCTTTTTAAGGAAAAAGGAAGGCATTGAGAGACTGCTAATACATTTGTTTATGCAGTTTTAATATCTTCCCTTTTGCTTCTTGTATTTACAAGGCTTTCAAAGACTTCTTTCAAAATGCCTTGAGCAGTTTTCTTCCCTCTTCTTTAAAAATTAAGCCCCTTTGGATAATCTTTACATAGAACATCTAAAAAGTAGATCGTAAAATCGTGATTCATGATAGGTAAAACTTGGACCATATAACTATCTCCTTAATGAAATCATTCCCGCATCTTACTAAACTGAACTCTCTATATCCACAGATTAGGATTCTGCATCTGGAGTTAAAGTAGAATTGAACCCCAAGCACAAATGTTAATAAGAGAAAAACTGCCTCTGGGATGGAAACAAGACTATTATCATTGCCCAGAGCATTAATGCACATTCACAGGCCATGGAGTATATGCATGAGTTAATGACTTCTCTAATCAGTAAGGTTGTGAAATTGCCACTAAATGGGGAGCCTGTATACCCGCATACAATTAGCAGGATCTACATTTGCAGACAGAATGAAGCCTTAGGGAACCAAACATTTTAAATCTGATAATGCTTGCATAGATATTCAGGGTTTAGGAATTTATGCTTCTCTTTATTTGTTTTTGAAAAATTATGCTGATACACAAGATGAAGATATTTCCTTAAATCAAATCTCTCTCTCAGCTTTTGATGTTGAACACCCTCTACATGCACTGATGCCAAGGCACATACAGTTCAGGCATGACAGGAGAGTTTATTGCCTGTATATTTCATAGTCTATTATTCTCTCAAGAGAGCTAATCACAAGATTCACAAAAATCTGGTTATGCAGGGAGCCACCTTAACTGATTACTGTGAAATGCTGAAAGGAACACCTAATGCTTAGATAGAGGAGGGCACTGGCTTTCTCTTGAGATTCTCAGCCATTCTTAACAGTGGGCCCTCACCTAGAGATAGATATGTAGCTATGGGACCAAATTAGCCTCTTCCAAAGAAGTTTCACCTCCTGATTTGCAGCAAGAACTTATGTCTGTAACATACCATAAGAAAATACTAAGAACAGAGTTATTTTCAGATAGGAATGTCACTTCATCGCTTTTGTGAAAGTAGTATTAAAACTGCACCAGCTCAGGGCCTAGACTTGGGGTCACTTGTATTCTTTCTGTTATGAAAAGTAAGAACAAGTAGTATCCTACTGAGATGGAGCTTCATTCTAATCTATGAAAAGGGATTGAATCCCTTTCATAAATAGTTCAAATATTACTTGTGATACCAGGATGTAGGACTAAGTAATACAGGAGGTCCCATCTGTTCCTTATTACAGACATTTCAGAAATTTCACCGAATGATATGGTATCATTCTCTTTTTACACAGTGAATATGCCAAACAGAGCAGCTTCAACAAGAAAATTAAACTTTTCTCTACAGTGAAACATTTAGGACAATCTTGTAGGAAAGATATGTTCAGAAATCCAGGGGTTCAAGGGTGACCTCAAACCATCAACTTCAACAACTCATGTTCACTCGACTCCTTTCAAATGAAGAATTCATATTGCCTGAGAGAGCACTCAACAGCATTCTGATTCAAGTCATATCACATAACTCCAGCTTGGGAGCCACATTTGAACAGCTTATGAACATCAATTGTATCAGGACCCTCATGCTGGTTACTATAGGTAGAGGTGCAAATTAGCTTTCAAAAAAATTCCATCATACTACAGGTCTGTATCATGCTTTTCTGGTTCACCAGATGACTTAGGGATTTATGTGGGAGTGAGATGACATTTACAGTTCTAAATCCAACTCAAGGTCCAAATCTGTGATCAGAAATGCCTCCATCTTCAATTCTGCAGTTCTGAAGGCATCAGTGCTCTGTGTCTGGTCATGCCTAGGAGCACCTCAGTCTTAAAAGGAACTAAATTGCTCAGGTCCACATATGAAAGATAATTAATGAGGCCTGCTTCAGCTTTGAAAGAAAAAAATAATTCTACACTCATCCTTAGCAGAAAGTTCTGAGCATGAAACCCAGATGCAGAGATATGTCTTTTCCTAGCTCAAAGGAAGACAGGCAAAGGCAAAGGATGTTCATATTCTCTTACTGGTTCATGAAGTTTCTTTCCTCTGTGTCTGCTCCTAGTCAGAATGGTCTAAATCTTCTCATTGGCAGCCTGAGACCAGGGGCCAAGCATGCAAGCCATTTTGTGGGGCTGAGGAGAGACCTGTCAGGGCCCTGAGTGCAGGCCGTGCACTTTTCCCTCCTCCAAGGCTTTGTCTGCAAGTGTCCATGACCAGCTCTGGCACAGTGTGGCTATAACCTTAGGTCCAGCTGCTGGGAAAGAGCTGTGTGAGAAAGAGTTGAGAGAAACTTTGTGAGGGACCTCCACTGTGCTGGGACTCCATTCTCCTCTTGCTTGGGTACTATGGGATGTGGCCCTTAGAGGGACTCTGCCCTGCTTGCCTCATTGCCCCTCAGCTCCAGGCTCACCTTCCCTTGCAGAGAAGTCTCATTCCTTCATCTGCATGACAAGCTCTAAGGGGAATTCAGGTCTACCTCTTCACCACATAAAATGCTTTTAAAACCCTCATCATTCACACAAAATTACTACTCACTAGTATTTTTTAAAGTGTTAAGTTCCAAACTAATACCAACGGAGACGTGCTTTAATAATGTGAATATTCAATACCAGTTTCCAAGCCTATTACTGTCAACAGATTAAACCAGAATAAGGACGATTACTAGTTAGTTTTCATTTAGACTTCTTTAAAGGCACTTTGACCTCCAGGATGTTATCACATCTCAAGTGTTTCTGTTACAAAACAGAATCTATGTGGGCATATGCAAATGCTGATCAGTTCTAACATGAAAAGGTGATAATTAAATCTGATCTCTTCTTTCTTCTTATATTCTTTCCAAGACACAAAAAGAACACAGGCACAGAGTGATCTTGATATGCCTTAATGAAGTGAAATAGTTCATACCAGCTAATTTGCAAATTTAGTTTCCAGAGTTGTTCTTGTCACTTGCAATCTTTATTTACTTTGAACACTGCCATATCCTATTCTGTGATGTCTCCTTGTTTTCGTTAACCAAAAAAGTTCCTGTAACTGAAGTTTTAGTATGTTATTGTATAGATGGATATAAGAATTCCTATATTGTGCTTCTTAAAGAGATAAAAGTAAAACTGTGATTCTAGCAAATCATAGACTTGGACGTTTATCCAAAACATTACAAATAACTTGTAAAGCATGAATCTAAGCCTTTTCAAAAGTTAAATCTTATTCTGCATGTTAGGAGTTGATGTCATCTTTAATAACAGGTGGTAAATTACTTCTGTTTGCCTTCTGAGGATAAACACTTCTATTGAAATCATATTAGTCTCCTCAGTTTGAATCAGGTATTATTTTCAAAAATGAGACAAGTTATTATGCAGCACGCAAAGCAAAATCAATTAACAGGTGTCTGACTGCTGGAGTACTATATTTCTTTTCAGGCAAACAAATAGATTTTTTTTTCTTTCCTGTATCAGAGATGGAGATCTCTTCAGCACAACACTGTATCTCAAAATGATTGACTTGGTAGCAATAGGAATGAAATGAGATCATTTAACAACAAGCCTGCATAATATGGCAGCTAAACTGGTAAATATCCTTACCAATCCACAGTTAATTTCAAAAACGTTATGCATATTTCAGTTGTGATATACCATACAGCCTTCTTTCAGTTTATGTTCTTGGTTTTCTATATCAGTCTATAAACACCACATCACATAACTCCATTAATCTCAAGCTTTTGAAAGAACTCCAAAGTCTTTTTAGACTTCAAGGTGCCTCCAGAGTGCACGGCAAAGAAGACAGCTGGATGTTAAAGAAAAACATGATTGTGAAACCTGATTTTTTTGTCTTCAGTATCCGTCACATGAGGAGGAGAATGTCTCTGTGTGAAGACAGTTGCTATTTGCGTGGGATTTGAGTCACCTCAAAATCCTACAGACTGCTACTAACAGTGGCAGGATGTTGGACAGGTAGGTGTGGAAAGTCTCAGCTGATATTTTTACGAAAAGGTCTAACCTTGTCGAGGTATGCCAGGCAGATTCTGGCCATGTGGAGTGGGTTAGGCCTTCCCAAAGAATTAGGGTTTCTAACATCTCTTCTGTGCAATTCTGAGCCCATGTGGACTGGGTCAATGATCTACAAGTTCAGAGCTAGATCTCTGTGTCAGGAAAAAAAATTTCATTTACCAGGGACCAGAAAAAGCTGGACTTCATTACCCACCTATCAAATGAGTGAAGAACTTATAAGATCATAAGATCATAGAATCATAGAATCAGAATATCCTGAGTTGGAAGGGACCTACAAGGACAGAATCATAGAATCATTTAGGCTGGAAAAGACCTCCAGGATCATCCAGTCCAACCTTTAACCTAGCACTGCCAAGTCCACCATTAAACTGTGTCACTAAGCTCTGAATCCAAATGTTTTTTGAAGACCTCCAGGGACGGTGACTCAACCACTTCTCTGGGCAGCCTGTTCCAATACTTTACAACCCTTTCAGTGAAGACATTTTTTGTAATATTCAACCTAAACCTCCCCCGGCATAACTTGAGGCTATTTCCTCTTGTCTTCTCAGTTGGCACTTGGGAGAATAGACCGATCCCCATCATCCCCATCTCACTACTGTCTCCTTTAAGGTAATTGTAGAGAGTGGTAAGGTCTCCCCTGAGCCTCCTTTTCTCCAGGCTAGACAACCCCAGCTCTCTCAGCTGCTCCTCATAAGACTTGAGTTAGATCATCAAGTCCAACTCCTGGCTCCACACAGGACCACCCAAAAATCAGACCCTATGTCTGAGAGCGTTGTGCAAACGCTTCTTGAAATCCAGCAGGCTCGGTGCCATGACCACTGCCCTGGGGAGCCTGTTCCAGTGCCCGACCACCCTCTCGGTGCGCCTCTGCTCCCCTCGTGAGGAAGCTGCAGGCTGCCATGAGGCCTCCCCTCATCTCCTCTTCTTTGGGTTGAACAATCCAAGTGACCTCAGCTGTTCCTCATGCATCTTCCTCTCTAGAGCCTTCACCATCTTTGTAGCCCTCCTTTGGACACTCTTTGATGGTTTTATGTCCTTCTTATACCATGGCACCCAAAGCTGCACACAGTGCTCGAGGTGAGGCCGCACCAGTGCAGAGCAGAGCGGGACAATCCCTTCCCTCAACCGGCCAGCAGTGCTGTGCCTGATGCACCCCAGGACATGGTTGCCCTCCCAGCTGCCAGGGCACGCTGCTGGCTCACGTTCAACTTGCCGTCTACCAGAACCCCCAGATCCCTTTCCCTGGAGCTGCTCTCCAGCCTCTCGTCCCCCAGTCTGCACGTAGAGGCAGGGTTGCCCCATCCCAAGTGTAGAATCTGGCACTTGCTCTTTTGGCAGACAGAGACAGCATGAGGTTAGTAAATCAAGCAATAGATAAAAATCACTGAGAACCAGTGGTGGGTGGGTTTTATCTGGGCCTTCATGGGAAGGCAAATTTTGTTTTGCTTTGAGTCTAAAAAGTATGATTTCTAGGGATGAATTAGTGTGTTTAAAACAAAAATCTTCTTCACTTTTTTTTCCTGTCTGGAACGTCATTATGTGGAGACGTCTTCGTCATGTCTTTCTTTATATTGATAAGGTTTCTCTTTTCTGAAATGTTACAGATATGTATAAATGTCTATGACTTACATATTAGAGAATATCAATCGTTACTCTTCAGGAAAAAAAAAAAGTGGTTCTAGTGTTGTTACTCATCAGACAGCAAACTTTAGTCTGGTTGAGCTGAGCTAAAGTTGCTCAAAGCAATTTCATAACAAAAAGATATCTGAGCAAGCCTACCTGCCTGCATTGTAACCATCCAATTTTAACTGGTATCCAGCCATGCCTCACCTTAAAGATATTATTTCAAGTAATGTCTCAGTATCTTCCTAGATATTTAACTTAGATAGTGTTTATGATGTCATTTGTTAAAAGTCTGTAAATTGGTTCTGCCCAATGTACTTGCCTTTGAGAAACTGGTTTGTGCCTGTGGAGAGTACCAGAAAATGTGCCTATACATTATACACTGACATGAGACATGATAGACAATCCTGTGAAGGATCTGAAATCTGCTTAATGCAACTTTCCATACTGTAAGAATGGGGTGCTGGCATCTAAATTTTGATCTAATCCTGTATAATGGCATCACTCAAGGGATGCAGTCGTAACTTTTCCTTTCCAGGAAAGATCTGCCTGACTGAACAGGATTTAATTGGTTGAATAACCACAGGAATTTTTATCTTGTCACCAAGAAATTAATTTGAAAAACCTCACAGAAATGAACTTTCTTGTACTGAGAAAAGACTTTCTTTTACCGACTTGCAATTCTTGTACAGAATTCTAAAGTGCTGATTTAATTAATTATTGATATAAAATGCTTTGAGCATCTCTAATTTCTGTTAAGGTCTCAGTAGTTTTCTATAAGGTCTTCTACAGAATTTAATAGAATATACCTGAACTCTGAGAACTAATTCAGTTTATTCTTTCTGCCTCTTTGTATTTGTTCCTGAGCACTCAGGTTGTGCCTTAGCTGAAGTGATTAGCTTTCTGAATAGTTTGGAAAATGAAGTGAAGGTAAGGTATTTAACTGAATCTAATTTGATTAAACTTGCAAGAGCAGAGGGAGATTATTACTGTTCTGCAAGAGAGACAATCCACAGTGTATAATGGCAGGTAATTTGTAATCTGCATTTGCTGCATTTTGAAGCTATTACTGAAATGAAAATTACAATGCATTTTGGTACCTCCCAACAAAACTTCACCTTTTTTCTTTATATCTTTTACAGGCTCCTAGATCCCAATACAGCAAATGAATTGAGAACATCTTTTAAAAGTTTATGATAAAGATCTGTTATGTGCAAGGATATGGGGAAGAAGGGGAGGATCTAAAGAGGTCATTTTCCTGTCTTTTTTTCTAATGTGTTGAGCAGAATCTGACTGGAATTAAATGCCCCCACTGTGACTCACCTGAAGACAGCTAGAGCTGAAATGTAGCATATTATGAATGAGTGAAGGTACCTTAAAAAACATATGACAAATGGTTTATTAGTAATACAAAATCCTGTATTGCTTGCTATTAAAAGCCAAAAGATGTGTTAGAATGCTAAAGCTAACAAGTCAAGCATTAGCAGGTGGAGTTAATTTTATTCTGGTGTAATGTCCACTTGTGTATAATTCTGAACAGTTTTATGGCCAGATAGTCTCACAAAGACGACAGAAAATGATTAGCTGGAGGAGTGGAGATTGCAAAGAGATTTGGTTGGCGATAAAATGAGAGAGAATTAATAGTATCTTGTAGTCAAAATTCTTTAACCTGTAGCAGTTTTTCTTCTAAAACTAACTCCCCACAACTTTCTTTCACCTGTTGTGAAGATGCTTTGGGTGAACAGATCTCCTCTTCTACCTGAGTTCAGTATCATGCTCTGGGGACACTCTTTCATCAGCACTTAAGGAATCATATATCTTCTGATATTCGTAAAGGATGCGTCAAGAACACACAAGAACTAGCAGGTAAGCCTTCTAGACTATCTAATTATTCTCTAAACTGAAGTAATGTTTCAGTGAATAAGACTTCTAGCCATCTTGTTTCTGTCTCATGCTATCATACAACAAGGAAATGGGAATGATTAGCAGTTTGTAAATTGAGATAACCCTATTTTAAGTGAGAACAGAGGATTATGTTTCTGAGGTAAACCCAAAGTTCACCTTGTGTTTGCTACTAATGATGTAAACCAATAAAATTGTTCATTGATGTTTATGTGGGCCTGAACTATCTGATGATGCTGACTACCCATAAAAGTATTTTGGAGCTACAGGAAAGTGCTTACACTACATGCATGAGTCATCTAATTGTAATAACTAATGTTAGGGAGCCTGGTTCCTTATATAGCCATTAGAGAAAGGTAGATGCTTCCAGAGGCACTTGGGAACACCTAAATTTAACTGCATAAAGCTGGTTGCCATGATTATCTACCTGAACTCTGCAGGGCCAAGTACAAAAGTAGACCATTTGTTTATTTTTTAGCACCTACTTTGCCTGAAGAGGACACCATTTTATAAATATGACCAGTAGAGGGAAGTATCTCTCTATTTTTTTGAAGTGCCTTCTGACCAAGGAGAGAGGGTCTGAGCTCACACTCTTAGAAAATGTGCTGCACCACTGAAAAGAAATTAAATTAAGGAAACAAACTGGAAGAGCTTTCATATTGTGTGCCTATGTTCTGCAGTGGGGCACTGTGGAGTCAGAACTGTGTTTATTCTAGGCTTACATATGCACTCTTTAAAATGTCTCAGAATTCTCTTCTCTGTGGCTTGGGTTTGGAGGGGCAAGGCAGTGCCTCTTTTCCTCTCCCCACAAGCATTACTTGGAAGTGCTGCTCACAGATAGGGATCCAATTAGGTTAGGCCATTATGCAGGGGCACAAAGAGATCTGTTCTCCATGATAGCTTTTCAGCCTCGAGCGTAAGATGCAGATAGCTCCTTGATAGGCAGATGGGGGTCTACAAAACTGTGCTGATGACAGGAGGCAGTGGAGGCAAACCCTCAGCCTATTCTCAACTTTCCAGAAAGATCAGAGCAATGGCAAGTTTCAGCAACTGAGATAAAGGAGAGCATTGACATAGTACTGCAGGTATGAGGAGCTTCTTACACTGTAAATTTGCCACGTCACCATTTGTAGGGCCTCAGTAGGATGTATGTTGATTTTAATTACAGCTTTTCTCTACCTCTTCTCCTAGCTGACTCTTCTTGCACCTCCAAATAAAAGGGCAAGCAGCTGGAATTTGGCCAGAGTATTGTCTCTGACTTGACAAATGTTTTGCCAAGACTCCTAGTGGCTCTTTTGAAATAGCAGTCAGGCTACCACAAGAAAGAAAGAAAGAAAAGAAAGAAAGAAAGAAAGAAAGAAAGAAAGAAAGAAAGAAAGAAAGAAAGAAAGCAGCCAACCCACCAAGCAAAAAAAAACCACCTGTTAACCACAACTCCAGCTTTAGCTGTAGTAGTTGCTCAGAAGTGAGGTATTGTTTATCGAATGGCCAAATTTTATTCCTGCTGCAGCTTAGCAGGAAACCTGCTGTCAAGACCCAGCTATGCCTAGTTCTAGCATTGCACATGATTTTAGGCTGGAAAACATTTGAATGGCTGGAGTTCACAGAGGAATACTCCTTGTGTGCATACATACAACAATAACCTATGATTGAAGGTCAGATGACCAAAGGCAGGCACTAATCTTCAAAAGGGAATGGTGAAGAACTGCAGATCCTTCCTACACTTTGACTGATCATAAATTAATTATTTCTCTATTTCTGAAGACATAACAAACAGCAGTATTATAGATTTTCATTTGTCACACTTGCCTCCCAGAGCCACTCTTTTCTTCAGGATCAAAATGTTTATTTCCACAAAAGATTCCTTACTAAGTAAAAGAGATTCCTACACATTACATGAAGTCTGCACTGGTGACCTTTCCTTATCGCCATGTAAAAAATGCAACATTTATCTTTCTCTGTGGGCCACACACTTCCTTGCATCAAAGGAATGGAGCCTTTTTTTTTTTTTTTTTTTTTTTGCGTTTAACTTGGAGGGGAGTGATATTTAGCAATCTCATGCTTACGTGAACAATTAATTAACAGCTCTTAGGATATGGTCAAGATATGAACTATGTTTCTGGAGCCTCAGTTCTTCAAAAGGAACCAGCAGCAAAGTGAGGCTTAAATTGTCACTCATCAAATAGATAATGACACTTTGGCAAGACTCTGTCATTTGATTCTTAGTCCTTGTATTAGTTCTGTTAAGTACTTCTTTGGCCAAGTGTCAGGTTTAGCAAACAGTGTGTAATTTAAATCTTCCAAGTAGATTGTACAGGAATGCACACCAACTAATCAGTACTGGGGAGAATGAGGAGAAAAAAGCTTTGACTTAGTATTGGATGTCAGCCACCTATTACTATCACTAACACTGTCTTTGTTCTGTAGGTGAGAGGTATTTACATAGACTGTATCTGAAAACTGGGTTGTGATGGTTTATCACAGTTAGATCTAACTGTTCCATTTCTTTTGATCAAATGTGTGCTTTTGCATCTTAAGAATTTGTTTGCAGCAGTTTCAAATGCTTCGTTACATCTCTGATTTATGGAGAGTTTTATTAGGTCACAAGGGAGGTCATGTCTCAGGGAAAAGGACCATCAGAGAAAATGAGATCCAAAGATAGGAGATTAATAGATAAAAGCTTTTAGTGCAGTACTATCTGTGTTTCAGAGACAAGTCAGGGTATCTTCCCTGAAGTAAGTCACCTCTTCTGTTTGTAATTTTAAAAAATCCTTTTCAGAAAGATATACCTAAGGTGGCATAACCAAACCAGGCCTACATGGGTACAGGCACTGCTTCTAAGGGAACTACGGCAAAATTAGTGTGCCGATCTGCACAAAGAGGAATGCATTGAACAGCCATGATTCGAGACCGGAAAAAAATAGACTGTTTAGGAAGTTTGCCTGTACAGTCCTGGCACAAAATTCTACTCAAAGAGCAAATAGGACCATTACATCAAATGATCTGTCACTGCTGTATACCTGTACAGCATTACTTTTGTCACAGACAATGATTTTTCTGATTGTACCAGAGACTCTGAACAACCTGGATCGTTCCTGCCCTTAAGAAATCTCCTTCCTAGGAACAAAAAAACCATCACCTCTGGGTGCTTTAACTACTTTTTCCCCATCAAATTCAGCTAGGTAAATTAATATAGCACAAATTTCTCCAATGTCTATAACAAAAAAATAATTTTAATCTGAAAAATTGTATTCTAAAACTTGCTTAAGGCCCTTGTGATGGATGTAAATCTTCCATTCATGATTGAAACTACATGCAATATATCCTCTAATACAGAATGTGGACAATAGCTTTTGTTCTTTTAGCCCATGCCAAACATGAAGCCATGTCATATCCCAGCTGGTTCCCGCAGAGATGAATGTCAGAAATTGTCATCGTGAGAAGCTCTGTGACAGAGTGCAGCTGGTGTGGCCACCAGAAAGCCTAACTTCACACAAATGACCTTATCAGAACAGAAGGGAGAGAAACTGCTTTCATCTGAAGCAAATCTCAAGATAGGAAAATGATAATTGATTCTGAAGACCAGAATCCTTTTCTCCGAATGCCAGTCTCTATGCTGTGAGGCTTAATGGGCAATGGCTAGACAGCTCACCAGCTCTACCGTTAAATACATTCCCACAAGTCTGTTCCTCTCTATTTAAGTGCTATTTCAGAGCTTATCCCTCATTGCACGTTGAAGAGAACTAGCTTGGAGAAGTATGTTGTGCCAAAGATGCATGTCAATTTTGTTTGAAATTGGAAGTAGTGAAGTTGCTCTTTTGGAGGACAATTGGGGTAATTCATGTGCAGGATAAGGAGGCTGAGATGGTCTGCAGCCCTGAGCCCTGTGTTATCCAGGATGCACGGATTTCCATAATGAAGGAAGAGGTCAACCTAATCAGGATCTGGAGGCTGAACCTGACACCAGCATCACCAGAGGAAAGTAGTTGGTTTCAGTGTCGCCTCCGCTACTGAAGCAGTTAGAGACTGCTACAAGGTGAGATAACATCTTGTTTTCTGCATCCTACACTTTCTGGGCAGAAAATATTTAACTGGAGAGCGCAAGTTGTATTTCAGAGCTGTTCTAGGGTCTGGGAATCAGTCCAGATATATAAGCCTTGAAATATGCACTTTCACATTATATAAAAAGGAGAAAGAAATTCTCTCATATTAGACTTTAATTCAGTAATGCAGAAGTTTCCCATGATGTGCACCTGTGTTATAAATAACTGCTGATCTCTGAAATAATCTTTGTGCTTTGCCTTTGGTATAAGCCACTTCTGAGGCTGGTTATAAGCACTTTCCATGTAACCTCCTTTCATCTGCACTTGTATCAGAAGAAGACATGGGGATTTGCAGACCTGGATTTAGTTCTAGCTTTGCAGAGAGATGAGATCATAGGTGTTGGCTAAGCCACTGGATGTGGATGTTGTATTTTTCTATCTCAGTCACGCTGGATGCTTGAGTCTGTGACAGACATTTCCAGGCAAAAATGTGGAGGAAGTTCATACCAAATTACAGTTTATGCTATTTCTCTGGTATTTTATACTTCATATTCATTGCTACCTGAGTCTTCAGTGCTTTTCTAAGCCTAGGTCTTAAGAATGAATCCCTGATAAATTTGGAAACATGGACTACATTAATCCCTTCGTATTTCTGAAGATGGAAACCATGATTTTCCTGCAGGAAACTGTCCTGCCCTAGACCATATATCACTGTTGACTCCTTTGTGTTAGCACTCTTGATGGTGCTACTGAATGTGGGGAGCTGGATCAGAGCACTAACCCAGCAGAAAAGTCAGCTGGAGAGGAAAGCAAGCTGACTTCCTGTCTGTGCAGCCAGGCACTGCTACTGCTGGGGTGAAAGGGTGTACAAACACACAGCAGAAGAGGGGAGGAAAGAACCCCTTCAGTGGCCTTGTAGTCAGACTGGCTTATGCTGGTCATGAACCTGCACCCTGAGTCTCAACTTGTGTGTCTGTAGCCCAGTTCCGAACTCAGTTACTCCTTTCTCTGCTAAAATACAGCAAAAGGTAAGGCACTTCCAACTGATAAAAGGAAGGTCTGCTTGTTAATCACCACTGTTGACCTACTTGGAAAGAAGATACCGTAAAGCTTTGATAATTTTTTGACACCAACATGAGGCAAATCCTTGCAAATGATGTCTCAATATTAACTGCAGCAACAAGAAAATTCTCCAAGACACTGCAGCTAATTCCATAAATGACCACATCATAGCTTCCTTCTCAAGACTAAGTCCAAATGTGGTATGGGGATTAAGAGTAAGATCACAGTTTTGTTACACAGATTACTATTCAGCTATTGCTGAATGGCTTGTTAGGATAATTTCTCTTAATCATGTGCAGATTCTCTATATTCAGTCTTTTCCAGAACTTGAAGAAAAGCATGGTCTTTTTCAAAAGCACCCTGTTTAACTTAATATGGCAGTACCAGCTTCTCTGAAAGTGTCAGGGTGAGGTCAGTTCATACCACTGCAAGGCATATTTAGTCTTCAAATCAGTTTAGCATAATAGCATGTATTCAATTGCTACTAAAAGCCACTTACAGAATTTAATGCTTTTCCTTTCATCTAAATTCACAAAAATGTGTGTTTTTTTTTAAAAGGTAGAATTACATAAAGATGGACTCGTCAAAGATTTCATTGTGAAATGAACAAAACCGTAAAATAAATGCTTTACAGAACTTAATTGAAATGTCACTTAGAGTAAATTAATTTCTTGCCAAGGTGCCAAGATTGTACTTTGGTTTCAGCCTACATTTATTTCAAGATATACATTACGTTACCCTCAATGTGTGACTTTGTTGCAATTACTCATACTTTACATACACAGTAGTGTTCAAGCCATTTATTGTTTTAGAGGTATTGTCAAAATGAGTTACTCTTTGATTACTGATGTTTCCAGTGGAATTATTCAGTTACCACATTAAATTGACAAAAATGTTCATTATTTGACAGAAAATAGGTGAGATCCTTTATCACTCCTGCAGCTGTCAAGCAATGCCATAACCCTTTACTGTAACCCATTCTATTTTTGGGCAGACTGTTAGGGGAGAGGGACAAGAGTTGCAAGCTTTTCCAATTTCGTAGAATCCATTTTCCATACTTTTAAATTTCTTTTTCTGTCAAAGCATATACCATATTTTTAAAAGTTATTGCTTCCTTCAGGAAGAATGTAACTTCTGAGACATCATCATACATGTCTCAGATTTATTGGTTCCAAAGAAATAAGGGATGGAGTGTTTCCATCGTGAGTGAAGGATTTGCAGGTTGAAATAGGCCTTGGCATGACTGGTTATTACTCTTCTAATGCCAGGTTCAGATGCAACGTACAGCCTGTTTGATCCCTGGTTAAAGCCAGTAATAAAAGGTTGTTTCTCTGTAATAAAGATGTGCTTCGTTTGTTCTTACATTCCACCTGAGGTCTGATGTTTCTGAAATGTGGGAACACTTCAGACTGGGATGTGGGAATGAGTTTAGGGTTTTAATATGACTTGCTCCATCAGACTTCTATAGCTAATAATTTTTCTTGAGATGGTATCCTTCGCTATGCTACCAATAACCGCTCTTAGGGTGTTATTTCCCCACCAGACTTTCACTGTGAGCAGTACTTTTTCATGAGTTTCAAGGTACCATAATATGGATATTGGGATATTGCTTGAACTTTCTCATGTCATTTGCAAAGCAATAATTTCTAGAGGTGTACCAAATCATATTGCAATCCTTGGTTTGTAGTAAATTAGTAATTTATCCTTTCCAATAGGTATTTGAGACCAGATGCAGAGGTACGTAAATTCACATTGATCTCATGGGAGTTCAGATGTTTAAAAATATAAATATATTAGACAATTATGTAAAAAAAAAAAAAAANAGTTAAATGCTGCCCTTTTTTTCTTGGATAGATGGGGCAACAACATGCCCATCTACAGAATTCTCTTTCAGCAAGAGACTGTTCCCATTCACTTTTTATGTCCTCTTACTTCTATCCACTTTCTCCTTCTTCAGCAGCACCTGCATCAGATGCAAGTCAGCTTTCAAATGTCTCTTATACTGAAGATTGGAGTTTGTCTTTAAATCTCTGAAAAAAAATCTTTCCTGATTTCTCCCATGTCTTACTTCCTATTTTATCTCCCCCAAAAGAATTCCTCGTCATGCTGTGTTGCACTTCTTCTGCCTGCTTTCTTCTCTTCTACCTCTACTCTTCAATTTGAATATTCCTTTCCATCAGAGAGCTAGAATTTGGGGTTGTCTACATGGCTGTGCAGAGAATAGAACTTGTTCTACCCACACTGTTAGCTGACTCAGTGAAACACAATTCTCCTCTGAAAGCTATATACCTGGGTCCATGCAGCACTGGGCCCACACTAGTAATCTCAGCTCTCCAAGGTTCTCTAGCTGGACACAGCTGTGGCAATCTGAAAGCTTGGAGCAAGGTACATAAAAACAAAATTTTCTTCCTCAAGAATAAAAGGCTGTCAATGGAAAGGGAGAATTAAGGGGAAGAGGAAAGATGATATGGAGAAGCAGAAAGCTGTAAGACAGCCTGGAGAAGGGGCTGAGTTTGCTGTTGCTTGGAAGGATAAAGAAAATTGTGACAGCCATAGTTGACAGAGCACACTCCACACTGGACAGTATCTGTCCCACATGTAGCTTGTTGCTTGTCTTACATGTTACAGCCATGCTCTTATTAGCATCCAGCCCAAATCCCCAGGGCTCTTGTCTCTCTCAGAATAGCCAGACAAACTATGCCCATAGGTTACCCAAAACCGTCAGCTGTCCCAAATGACTTCTTAGTGTTCTATGCCTGAATCCTACAGCATGCTAACAAGGACATCGGTATCAAAACTGTCACCTGTCCAATGTGTCCACAAAACTGTCCACAGCCAGTGGAGTTCATCACTGCCCACCACTCGTGGAAAAGATGCCATTCTCATGGAAGCATCAAAGTCTGTGCAGATACTCACTTTGCACTTGTGCATCTGCTTTCAGATGTCCTCAGCCAGAAGCAGGTACTATTTCTGATCTCATCTGAAAGTGCTGATAAAAAAAGTGTAAGAAGGCAATGGCTAAGAGACGTCATTAGGAAATGAGGAGTTACTGGCATGAGGCTGTTCCAGTCTGTCTGCAAACATCATCCTGCAGGAAGTTCTGTCTCTGTCAGCATTCAAGCTTAACAGTCAAACCTGAGAGTTGTAATGGAGCAGAGGAAGGATTAAAGTGTTGGGTTTTAATCTTACAAAGACACCTGAAAAAATGCAAGGCAAACTGCAGTTTCATATGCTACAGTGGAAGGAGAGCAATTTATCCATATTCAAGCTATGTTCTATAGTAATCTGGCACAAGCCCTGTCTATTGAGACATGATTCTGCAACTGGAGACGTCCTAGCTATAGCAGACAATGAAAACAAATGCCAACAGCATCATACTCCTTTCCACATTGCCACTCTGTAACCTGAAGTAGCTCGCTACCTGACCACAGGAATGGTACCCAGTTATTACTGGTGCAGCTACATTGGTTCCAAGGATAATTTGGACCCTTCAATAGTACAGACATGAAATGTATATTCAAATTTTGTCTCGTAGTGTTTTATCAAGGTATCCTCGCTCTCACTGATCTCCTGAAGGATGTTGGTATACTTGGTGCAGGTATTTTTAAAGTGGCCAGGTATACAAATATGGTAAGTTAAAGACATATGAAGGCTTTTTATAGCAGTTTTCTCAAAGAAAGATATATATTTCATGGTAGTCCTGACTCAAAAACTAAGCAGAAAAACAACAACAACAGCAAAAACCTATAAACTTCTGATAATTACATTATTGTGCGAACAACAACAACAACAAAATCATTTCTTATGAGAGTTACCATGCCTTTTTTGAATTAATATGTTAACTCCCTCTTTTAACTGTTAGATTTCTTGATCTCTGTTTTATTTATCTGAGTAAGGGTATATTATGTTTTATCTCTGGATTTAAAAGCCCCTAAAATTTATTGGGGAAAAGCAATGAAAAAGTGACGCTAACAGTTTGCATTTACTTTATCATCATCTGACCTCTCTTCAGCCACTTTCAGCCAAGAACTCAGCCTTGCTGGAAGTACTCCCCTGGCTCTCCCACAGCATACTGGGGCATATCAAAGATGCTGAGAGCCAGTAATTGAAACATTTGGCAGTTTGATGTGTAGCCAGTGACTCCTGTAACACCATGATTTCTTTGAAATTTTGTTATTAAGCAGGTGTTTCTGAAGAAGGACTTAGGCTTAATGTGAAATACTTTTTTTTTTTGTAGCTTTATTTCTTACAGTTTCTTTTGCTTCTATATTTGGTGCTTAGGAAAGCCAGAAAATGTATCTTCAGGTAAAAATCTTTGAGGAACTTCACAGGATTCAGAAGGAGAAAATACCCCACAGGAAAAGACACCTTATATTAGCGTCAGCGTGCTTCTCTGTGATGTATAGAAATGAGTGCTTTGCACATTTTGTCGATGTCAGCAGTACAGCTCTGCATGTTTGCTCTTCAGGACAACATTTCCAGAGCCTGTTTCTCTGGCCACCTGGTTCTTGCATTTGCTCTGTAGAAAACTATTTGCATTTGAGTAACGTTTTATACCCACTCCGCACAGCTAGGGGTTGCTTCGCAAGGTGAAAAAAAAAAAAAACTAAAATTATACCCTTAAGGATGTAAATTTTCCAAAAATGATTTGCACTGTTCCTTTTGAACAAATTAGAAACTGACTCATCTAGGGGTATCATGGAGGGATGGATAAGAAATTAGCTTAAATTGGTGTAATTATTTAATTATAAAGTAGGAGCCAAAAATTAGGGAAGATGTTTTCCTTTCAAATAGAGAAATGCTTTTACAGCTTTTCACTTCAACTTTCTTCTCCCCATATAATTGAAGTAAACAGACATCTTGCTAACAAAAACATTAATATTAAAAAATATTTTCTAATTTATAGGCCACATTCTGCTCCTGGTGTGGCAAGACTGCTCAGGTTCACCTCACCCTCCCTTTCCTTGGACATGTCCTTCTGAGGCCATAGGTAGGGAAAGACTACGTGGGAATCCACTGTGCACTCCTTGAGCAGTCACCAAGCATTGGGACAGCAATGACAGAGTCAGCTCCTCAACAGCGTTTTTTTTCCATCACTGTCAGCCCATCTGCACACATTGTGATGCAGATGCTTTTCAGTGACTGCTCGTCTGTTTCAGGGAGCTATGAAGGGTCCATGGGTGTTACCATCTTAGAGCTATCCAACCTGGGTCAGGATATCAGGAGGTGGTTTCTATCTTTCCTTACTTTGACTTACCTCCTTCC
>VXAL01006202.1:171830-213153 GCA_013399475.1 Chauna torquata
GAGCAGACAGAGATGATGTTCTGCAGCTGAAACACCTTTTCAGCGTCTGGCTGTGTTAACAAAATCTCTCCAGCTGTGGAAATCCTCCAGCTATCTTCTATCCTCTACCTGCAATTCTTATCTGTGACATCCCTTTCTTCCCTGAGTCATCCTGAACACAAAAACTAGTAAGCAGTGTTTTTTATACTCTGCCTGTAGGTAGAGAAGCTTTCATAGGCATTTGTGGCCATTCATAACCTATTTCTTCCAGCTCAGTGTGTTCAGACATTAAGTTCCCAGACAAGAATTTCCTGAGATGCTGCTGCCTGGATTTCCAGCTCTCGTTTCTTGTGAGGGTATCAACATCACCAGTCATAATCCAGGTGTCCTAACAATTGCACGTATATAATGCGCTATACTACATGATGGCTCTGTGGGATTAGTTTTTGACTCATCAGGCAAAAAGACCATGCTGTAGCAGGGAAAGAATAGCATGAGCTCTAGACAGCTCTCAAAACCTCGTCCTTTCAAAGGTTAGGCTGTTGTATACAAAAAGAAAAATCTCAATTTGACAGTCCTGGAAAAAGTATGCAGAAACAAACACAAGGAGGCCTATGTTATACAACGCTTCTTAGTAATGTGAGAGGTGTTTTTAATATGACATGACCGAGCAGAAAAAAAATATTTTTTAAGCACATTTTCTTTACAGTTTTCTCTGACTTCTTTGGAAAGTTATAGAATGACGAGCTATTTTCTTCTGAAACAGAAATATCTCCTTAGGTGCAGAAAATGCATCAAATAAACTACAGCATTCAAACATGCAAGTGCTGGAAAATCACAGGATAAAAGGAACTCCGACATTGTTTGCAGAAATAGTATTTTATAACTTTCTCATTCTTTTTTCTAGTCTTGTTTTCTAATGAACACCACAAAACCAAGTCTGGACTAATTTAGAGCTAGCACATTGCTTTCCCAGTAACAATATTCCCCCACTATCTAGATGCTATTTGAGAACCAGGATATTTTTTCAGTCTTCCTGTTATGCTGCAACCCAGTCAAAACTTCAGTTCAGTTCTGAGGTTCTGGACACATCCACCGTTCATATGTTAGCTCCAGGGGGCTTATGCAGTGAGAAGTATGCTTCCTGGAAGCAACACAGGAATGCTGTGCCCACAGTGATCGGTTCACAGATGATAAAACCAATGGTGTTATAAACACCCTACATGCAAACTCCCAGTCAAAGTAACACATCCCATCAACAACTTCAGAGGCACTGCTTGTGCAGGACACAGGAGAACACAGTGGTTTTTGGGAGGTGGGGGATGTTGATCAGAAATATGGCGATAGCAGTAATGAAGGAAGACAAAAATATCTCCTATAATACTGGAGTGAAAAAGCAAAAGCCTGTTACTGCATTATAGTGCTACTTCTTGGGATTAAGGCTATGGCCATGCTATTTACCCTTTCTGTGGCTGCTTGTCTTCAGATTTGTGACTGAAGTGGTGTATGCGAGCATAACCTCTAAAGGGAAAGTAAGAGAGGAAATGAATTTCATGATTTTTCATTTCTAAATTATGGTGGAATAATGTTATATGGGATAGAACAGTTCAAAACATCTGATCTAATCCTCATGGTGTTAGCAATGAAGCTCCCTATCAAGAATACAATGAGACTAAGGCACAGCTCTGTGAAAACACCAAGACAGAAACAAAAGACAACAGACATCTGACGGGCCTAGGACTATGGCTTTGTTGTGATTCACCACACATATATCTTCTCACCACATGTAAGGAAATTTAAAAAACAAATCAAGTGTGCAAACTTGTAACAATAACATTACACATAATTCAAACATAGAAAGAAACGTATTCTCCTTTAAGAATAAAGTTTCTATAGTTTAAAGACACAAATTAAAGAAATCATTATGTATAAAGAAGTAACATCAGCCCTTAAAAAATATGGTAAATTTCAGCACAGGTTTCATGTCTTCTTCCCCTAGCCATATGAAAACTCGATGTCCAGTGTCAACTTGCTACACAAGCTTCTGCCCTAACTCATTGATGTAAATATGTGGGATACGTTCCTGTCGGAACATACATTTTAGGATAAAATAAACAGCCCTCTAGAGATGTCTATATTGCTCTGAACTGAAGACTACACATTCCACTTTTAGATGGACTAGATACCTAATTTTGAGATGGTTGGTTTTAGATGAAATAAACTCCACTGTAGGTGTACACAAATCCTAGTGGAGGACAAGAATCTAAAAATCTTGCCTACCTTGTTTTATAGTTTTGTACTATGTTCCTCAAATCCCAGTCTTATCTCTAAGAAATGGTCATTTTCATTAGTACTGTACGAGACAAAAAGATTTTGTTCTGTATTTATGCTGTGCATGAGACAATCCTTTAAAAACAGGAAAAAAAAAAAGAAAAAAAGGAAAAAAAAAAACAAGAAACCACATATTTTTATAATATCCTGTAGTGTTATAACACTGAAGAGTCCATGTCATTTCTAAGAATTGAAAGCACTAGTTATTTTGTTTGAAGAGAGCCCAAGTGAACAACAGTAACAACCTGTTTTTCAGTCTGTCAGGTGAATTTTCTAGCATCAACTCTCTGGCCTAGCGAGTAGCTTGCAAAACAGTAATAATCAATATCAAGGCACCATTTAATAAATCAAGACTAGGTTATCTTGCAAGCTGAATCACAGCTGTAGAAAATTCTCTCCTCACTAGAAAAACAGGTGAGCAGTTGATACATTTGGCATAATGTCACATCCAGATAGTGCGGGACAGAGAACAGCACTTTGCTTCCCATCCTCCAGCATGAGGCAGAGCATCAAGATCAGGAGATCAGTAATGGTTTAAGTTAGCACAACACATCACTTGTTAGTACAAGAATTTTTATTTTTATTTTTATTTTTCAATTAGAAATTAGTGCGTTGGCATAAAGCAAAACAGCAGCAACAAAAACCTTTCAAATGCATGCCACACACTAAATTTATTCAAATAGCAGGAATTACGGATGTAGTAATTGACTAGTGCCCAGATCAGTGAATTATAGAGTTGTAAGTTGCCCCTGTAGTATGTTTTTCTCCACCTTCATAAAATGGTTAGAGGTGACTGCCTCTGACTGTTACAGTTGATTAAATACAACAGTTTTTAGCTTCTTATCTGCTTAAACATTATCTTCAGAAGAAAGTCCATAGTGAGACATTCTTGCTTGTATACAGACATGCCATAAGAGCATGGTTATTTCTAATACATGTAAATGCCTGTCTGCAAGAACAACTACAGATTTTTTTCATGCAGATACATTTCAGAGTTTAGTCAGTCAAGTTTAAACCCTTCATATACTCTGTTTTGTGTTGGCTGCTAAGAGTTGAAGTCATGAGGGTTTTCACTCTCTTTGTCTGCGTTTGCTATGTGAAAAGGACACTTTTTATCCTGGGGACAAAAGATGACAAAAACAAACAGAATAGTTAGAAACCTATTGCTGCATTATATGCACAACAAACGTGTAGAAATTTGGTAAGAAGATTTGTATATGTCAACTTGACAGCTACTGTATGTGGTTCTGCTGGTGTGGGGCTATACTTAATACTTACTAAAACCAGAAGGTGGCATCAAAGGCTGTCAAACATTTGCAGCAGAAAGGCCTGAAATGCCTCAGCCTAGGAGCACACAGTAGAAAACCTTAATTTTAGCTAACCGATAACGTAAGTGTGGAGAGTCACTACCTGTTTATTAGTCTTAGGATCCTACGTTAAGCAGATTTCTGGAAATGTGTCTAGAGATAGAATCTAAAGTATTATGACATTCAACCCAGATAAATGATTCTTTAATAATCATTATGAATAAATCAGCTTTTTCAGGATTAGTAACTGTATAATCCTCTCCTAAAATCAGTAAATACATTTATTATCCATAAGAGTTCAATTACTCATCTTGGCAAACATGACAACATATATTTTATCTATACACATTATAATTAACTGGTTCTGTCTGCCTTGGCTATCAGTCACCTCATGTGGGATTTATCACTCTTCAGCTGAATTTTCTCCTCTGTCTCGGTCCTGGATAGTACTGAAGGGTAAAGCACCCTCACTGTAGTAGTACCTAGTCAACCTAATCTGAGGTTGTGACAAACTGTACTACAAGCAAACTGAACGGATGGGGTTTGGGGAAAGTGATGATGATCTTCATAAGGCTGTAGAAGTTCAGAGAATTGGGAAGGAGGAAAAACTCATGGGGTGAGGAGTACTGGTGGGATGACTTGCTCACACATGCCACAGAGTCAGGACAGAGGTGATGGGAGCTGTGTGAAGGTTTGTTAATTATGTTTTTAAAGGGCAGTGTTGTTTGCAAGCTGACAGAATGTGTAGAAAAAAAATAGCTGCATAGTACAAATCTAAAATTCATATAATATTTAGGATTTTAAAAAACTTTTTCGATAAAAATAAATTTTCCAAAAGTAATGGTCTGCATAGTAAACAAAATTATGCTCTTTTTTTTAAGAATACAGAAGTTAGCACGTTTAATATTCACCTGCCTTCTACATCCAGGTATTTTGATTATTTGCTTTTCTGCAGAACTTAAAATGTTTGTGTCATCTAACTACTGAAATAATATTCTTGACTAGGCAAGTTTACTGCAACATTGTCAAATAATGTGTCCTCCAGTCAATACCTACTTGGCTGATGATGCTGTGGATGAAGTATTTATATTGCCAGCTTCCCTGCTCTGGCAGACCAGATGTTTTTCTTCTATCCAAGAGAAATACTCAAATATGTTCAGCAAAACTAGTTAAACTACTACTTAAGCTCTTCCTATGATTTTTCTTTGAGGTAAAGTAGCCTACCCATCTTCTTAGTATTTGAAAAATAGAGTACATTGCACCTATTACATTCAGGAAACCCTACAGACTCATTATCTTCTGGTACTTTACCTGGCTGGTCTTCTTTTGTCTTCCCGGTGGTAGTTATGGTTAGTTCCTTTTTTCTTCCCCTAAAGCTCTTCAAAAGGTCATCTTCAGTCACAGTGAATCCTAAATCTGCCTTTACAGATGATACTTCCCTCTCATCTTTGTAGTCTGTGTGCACTGGTGATGTTACCTTGCTGAACTCAAATATAATACAAATTAATTTTAATCTGCATCTTAGGTATCACTTTAGATAATCCATTGTTAGTTGCTTATTTCTTCTCCTCTACTTCCTCTTTTGACTGTTGTGCACATCAAAGCCAGTGTTTGCCTCTTCCTTCTTTACACAAATTCAGAAGACAAATAATCTACCTATGAGAGTCCTGCAGCATTATCCATCATGTCATTCCTTCTCTGAAATTCAAATCCCTTATTCCGACCTCAGATCTATCTCCTGTCTCTATGCCATGTTCAATTGCTACCTGATTTACTGTCTTGAATTTTGAAATTGTACTAACATCATTACATAAAATGAAAAACTTAGTGGGATGTAAGGTATATATTGCATATTTTAAGTTTACCATTCCCAAGTTTATTTTATTTTTCTTCTTAAAGCAAGAGTTATAGTGTTATGGGAACTTACTAAGAAAATAATTTATGAATTTAATACAATTTCCAGGGTGTATTTTCACTCTATTTTTGTGGCTTGGGAAGACTGAGCCAGACTCAAGCAAAACTTATTGATGGGAATACTTGAGCTGTTTGCCTACATGTTCCTTTTTCTAAGTATATCCCTTCACTTTCAGTTATCCTCTATACCTCCATATACTTCTACCTTTTTTGACATTAGCAATATTTAGATATTTTGAATTGTTTACCTTGTTCTACTTTCAGTCATTCCTATTCAGATTTCTTCTAGTGTTCCACCATAAAATAACAATTTCTCTTCAGAGTTGACACTCTTTCCATCAATCTTCAGCTGCTTGGTATCTTTCTAGCAATGCATTATTCAGGAACCAAGCCTCATAATTCTGGAATTTTGTGGTCTTAAGTACACGGTTACTTAGGGCAGTATATTTTGTCTGCCCTGCCTCTCTTGAGTCCTCGTAAAGAGTTCAAACGCACGGATTAGAGAGCTGCAGCCTGTCAGGGAGACAGCCAAGGGAGCCATCTGCATTCCATTCGCCAGCAGGCACGTGGAAAGAGCTCGTTCAGGCAAGTATGTGTTTATCCTGCATTAGGCACCATGCTTGCATGTCAGTTATTAAGTATATCATCAGATAATAATATATGGTGAAGCATGATTTTGCAATTATTTCAGAACAAGCATGAAACGATGAGGTAGTGAAATATAATATTGGCTCTGAAGTCATAATTTGGAAACCTTTCAAGAAAAATTGAAGGAGTGGCATTGTCAATTTTAGTGTTAAAAGTATGAGTTTGGTGATATGTTCTAAAAGAAATATTCAGTTCAGCTCTTCTAAAACAGGTCTCCTGGATTATCAGTTTTTCCAACTGTATCACAGTTTTCTGAAATCACTTGTCAGCAGAAATGCAACCCACTGAACTTACTGAATAGTTTTTGAATTTTCCTTGTATTTCTCAGACAGCTTAGGAGTATCATCAGTAAAGAACCAGTATTTTCCTCACTTACAGAACTAAGGTAGAGTATCTGACAGAGTATTTTTACTTTGCATACATGAGGTTGTCTCTCTGAGATCAGATACCAGTGTGTGGCTACCAAAGATAAATACTGGCTCACACATGATGGCCAGCATATTTTTTTCAAGGAAAAAAAAAAAATCAGCTGAGATTCTTTAAGTTTTTGTCTGAAAATGCTATGATGGATTTTGATAATGCGGTCAACGGTGTGAGGGGTGAAAGGAGTACAGGGGCATGCACAGGGAGAAATCCATATTCTATTCATTTCTCTGAACTTCGTCAACTGAAATTAGCCAGCTAGTCTAAACTACACATTAAGTCACCCTCTGCAGTTAACTTGGACTTGTATCTCTAGAGAGCCATTTTTCCTATCTTAAGATAAACATCTGAGATTAGTAGGTAGGATAACACTTTGGAGCTGCTCTATCTCTGTGTTGACTTTTGGACAATTAGTTTTGACTAAGAACTTGACCTCTAGACAAAGTTAAGTCATTTGAATGCCACCTGTAATTGTTTTAGTGTTTTTATTTTTAAAAGAATTCAAGTACAAAATCTTTATTTCTAACATAAAGAACAAAAGCAAAGCAATGTTGGGGGTCTCTGAATTCCTGACACTCTCGGAAGTAATTTCATCACTTACACAATTCCTCAGAAAGGTAGGATTACCTTCTTTGAGGTTGATTAATCAACTTAAATAGATTGACTTTATCAGCATTATTGAAACAAGTAGGAGCTCCAGCTTTGTGCTACAAATTTGTGTCGTTGGGACCTGAGCAAATATAACAATAAAAATCTGAGATCGGTGCAAGCGAACCAAGAGCTATAGGAAACAGGGGAGTAAAAGGGTGAATTAGCAGTTCAAGAAAAAGCAAACAAAAGAAACCAAACCAAACAAACAACTGACAACAACAAAAAAATGTGACTAAGAAATTGATGTTACTTCTAAGCGTGACTTTATAAACCAGAGCATAACAGATGCAGAAATAGGCCTACATTTTATTTTATTTTATTTTTTCCAGTGGTTATTCTTTGAAAACACTACTTTTGACAATACAGGAATCTTTTGTTAGACAGTTCACTTTGGTCCAATGTTTGTAAATGTGATCTTTTTATCTTCAAAGTGAAGTGATAGCACCCTGTTACAAGATGAACTAGGACATCAAGAACTGTGGGTGGAAGAGGAAGGCTGAAACATGAATCATACAGCACACAAATTATTAGGGGTGAAAAAATGAGATAGTGTTTGAAGTGCAACTTGATTATAACAAAAGTGTTGACATATATCCACTTGCTTTCTTCCCAGGCCTTGAATTTCTTTACCCTCAAATTTGAGCATCCTGAGGGTATAGAACATCTTCTCTTGTGAAAATGGGACCTTTTCAGCCACTTTGGGGATGGTGGGATGAAGCTTCTTGGCATCTGTGAAGTATGTTGGCATTTTTCTGGTTTGTATATAAATGCTGGGGTCTAATTCTGTCTAGCTGAGCAATGACAAATAGCTGGTGTCATTTGGCAGCTTCAAGGTAGTTGTATCTCAGCAACCAGGTCTGCAGAGCTGTACAAATTAAATCTTATTTTTGGACAGTCCTTTAAAGAAACAAACAAAGAAATAGAGTAACATCAATTTAATTTTTTCATTGCGTAGACAAATTGACTGGAAATGGTGCGATCATGCCCATTGATCTTACTCCTGAATGCTATGACCCCTCAAGAAATATTGCAATTCTGTCATTATCTCTTTTGTATGAAAGAAGGTTTGAGAAAAGTCATCCGTCTGTTAGTCACCTATATGCCTGCTCCCTTGGAGCAAACATGTAAAATGTTACTACTGAAGGATAAGGCACTTCTAAAGAACTATAGTAAAGGTATCTTTCTCTTTGTAACACTGACAGTCTTAGGAAAGACACTTTTAAACACACCTTTATAATTGTTAGAAAGATTTAAGTTGATATCATTTTTTTTTCCTGGTATTCTACCATGACAAGCATTCCTTTGGTTAAAGAATGTCATTCATGCATCACCTCAGTGACTGCATGCTTTGGCTATCTAACGTTCAATAATTACTGTAAGTACACATCAGAGGAAACTGCAGATATTTGCAAGCTCTGAGATTGCTTATCTGGAGTTCAAGTAAGGTCAAAATATGTACATTTTCCATGGGATATTTTTTCCTGGCCAAAAGGAGGAAGGGAGGCACCTCATTTCACGTGGGCTCCAGAAATGGGTTTTGTGATCAAAACAGCATTGTGTTTGCAAGCTGAATAAACAAAAAAACAACACACATTTCTAAGTGTTCATGAAAAATTTCATAGCCGTATCAGAGCTTACTTGAGTATCCTATTTTTTCATTACATACAAGGTCACAGAAACTGTTGCTTTGGAAACCAGGGCATTCTTCCACCTGATCATGTGCCAAGGGTGTCTCAGGAGTTAGAAGAACCATGGTAAATGTTGTGCATCTTTACCTGTGTCTGAACTGAGAGGGGAACATGCAGCTTTGCGTGCTTACAATCCTGGTCCCTTGATTATCCAGACCGAAGATCTGGACAAAATATGTTGTCATCTGCCCAGTGAGACTGTTCTGTTAGAGTTTCTTTTGGGTTTTGTGTTTACACACTGTCTAGTACCTGGACGCTATTCAGATGCAGCACATTTACATGGTCAAATAAGCAAATAAAGGCTGTAAAATTTTTTTACATTCAGGACTAGTATATAAAAATAATTGCTTCTGTGAACTCTTGGGTTTTGATTTTTTCAAAGCTGAGAAAAATCATAAATAATCTGGACAAATCCTAAAACTCCTAGAATTAAATTTACATTCCCCTAGAAGCTTGTGGAGGGAATAAAAAATATAAAATTGTGATACCAATAAATTCCAGAAATTATGATTAAAGTGTAAATTGACGAAGTTTTTACTGGAAAATAAAATCAATTATGTGAAGTTCTGAACTGATGCACTGATGTAGTAAATGCATCTTAAATTGCACAAGAATGATTTGAATTTCTTTTCAGCACCTTCCTTCTCCAGGCACCCCAGCAAATGTTAGGTGCTGCTGTGTTTTACAGGCATTACTTGTTCCGCCCTAGCATAAAAATCTTCGGCTATGAAGCTCAGCTGTCACCCTAAAGAAACATGAATCTTTTTAATGGCCACAGGCTTTTCCACAGCACAATGGACTTCTCTATTTCTTCAGTGTTTGAGAAACTGGGATGTATGAGACTATGCTTCTTCCTATCTCTATGCATGGCACAAGTGGAGTGCAATACAGCCAGACCAGGCATGTGCTTTCTTAGAGGACTGACCATTTGTCACTTGCTGAAAGAGAGCATCTGAATTTGAGCCTGTTACTTTATTCTGTTGTTCCACCAGAATTAAAAACTGCAAATTAAAGGTAGTCAAAAGCTACTTAATGTTTTCACTCTGTGCAAAATCCTCAGAAAGTCAAGATAAGAGGAATTTAAGTCTTTTCTTACTGCTTATGAAACATTTAACATGAAACATTGTTTTAAAGTCTGTATTAAGAATGAAGGCAGCAGGAATCAGAGAAAGGAATAGTCAGAAACTCTGAAATAAAGCAGAAAGACTAGAGCTATATTTCCGTATTTCAGCAAAGTATCATGTTCAGTGTTTAAAAGCATCATCTTATTCAGAGAAAATTAATTTAATGTACTCAGAATATTTTTGCATCGTTGCTAAATAAATTCTACTTTGATTCTAGGTGATATAAGAGGACAAGAACCTATTCCGATTACCTAGTGTATTAGTACCCTCAAAAAAGCTAAGACTCGGACATAAAGCACAGCACAACGACGATGGGCTCAAGAAGTACTGATAATGGTTCTGCTTTCAGAAACTTGTTAATGAAAATGGCACCAGCTTTATGGGAGTAATGGGTTTTGTTTTGCCAATATCAAGACATTGCTGATATAGATCAACAAGGAAGTTCTATACAACTCTGGTTTTCTCCTTCCCAGCACATAGTAACTGTGAGTAGCTCAAATATGGTCTCAGTTTGAGAGAATGCTTCTATTTTATATGAATATTCTATTCTTTTCCATTTCTGTGTTAGCTTCCACCGTTGCAAAGTAGTAGTAGCCAGTCACCTACATCAGTAGGCTTGGACGAGCCTTTAAGTCAGTGGTGGAAAAAACTTTTCAAGTCACATGAACTGCCATGTTTTGCCATGTATGCCAGCTCTGATATATGTGCTCGCAGTTTGCCTTTCTTTTGCTCTCTGTGACCTAAAATATGTGACAGGTTTAAATTAGCGGAAGCAGGTTAGACCAGTATAAGGAAAGATGAATTGTTGATTAATCAGGGTTGGACTTTTTTCTTCAGTTTCTTAATTAGGAATATTATAGATGTATCTATATAAATTGCTTCCTGTTTCTGTGATTTCTTTATATATATATATATATAATTACATAATGCCAATCAATGATTTTACTGTTTCAGAACCTTTCTTTCTATAATTCAAAATCCAAATTAAAAAAAAATATATATAGAAATTGCTAAATTTTGTAGGTGGAGAGAAAACCTTGACAGTGTGAGAGGAGAATACCTTAAAGGCATAATAACCAGTGAGAAGATAATATGAATTCAAAAAGTTTTAATAAAAAGCTGTTGAGTATTAAAAAATGTTTTTCAGTTGAGGGCTTCTTGTGCTTTTGACTGCCTAGGGTTGCCAGCACTGGATTCAGTTGCTCTTTTGATGGTAACTGATTGCACAACTACTGCAAAGTGGTTGAGGACAGAATCTAATTAGGTATTGCAAAAGCGCCTGGATTGGCATCAGATCTACTATCATCAAAAAGTACAAATCTGTCTTTCTGTGTCTCGTGCATTTGTAATTTAGGCAACCTCAGACATTGTTTTTTGTTGGCTTCTAGAAATCTCATGAATCTTGGAGGCTGGGCCCTGTGCTGTACTCTGTGCTAAAAAAGGCTGGCAGAGGGAACAAATCTTGGGGAGTAATCAGCACATGGTATACGGCGGGGAAACTGATTTTTATTTTTGTCTCTTTAGAATGTGGATACTCTTGCTCTAGTCCAAGAAGGAAAGTTTCTGTCCCACAGGCCTAGAGTAAACTGGAAGAGAAAGGTGTCTGTTCCTGTAGGAGGCTATTTGCATATGTTGGTCATGTATCTACCCCCTAGTAAAATCTTTATCCCTTGTGGATAAAGAAACGATTGACATTTTACATTGTTTTTGTGGCTTTTCCATTCTCTTCAGAGGCTGGAACAGGTGAGCAAAAGGCCATTATGGAAGGAACCAAAAGTATTAAGAAGGCAGGCCTAGGTGAAAAGGAGGGAAACAGAAAGGAGAGCAGAGGTTGTGTAGGTAAAGAGTACAGCCACATGAATTTCATAATTAGCAGATTATTTGTGCAAAAATAGTGAGTTCATCTGGCCCTCAAACCCTGTCCATGGAAGTCTGCCATACAAAACAGATTGTTCTAGTTCTTTTCATATCCCTTCATCAGTGAGGCTATAAGCCAAAGGCCACAGATCTATCGTTGCCTTAAATCAACGAATTTTCCATGAATTCCCAGGAATCTACATTTTTGTCTGTGTTTCTGCCTCTATTCCTGTATTCTACTGGCCTGCATGGGAGGCGGTGGGAGAGGGTAGAGGCATGAATAATGGACTCAGATATTAAAATTCTGGTTTTAAAGGTTTTCACAAGTCTAAGGAGCTGATATGTAAACTATATTACATTTGATTTAGGAGAACGCAACAATGGAAAACATGACAACCAGAGGTGAGCTTGCAGCACACCCAGACATTCTTCAGCTTGCTTTCATTCAGCTTTTACACTAAATTAATGGAATTCTGCAATCACACAAATTTCAACTTGGACAATATTTAAAGCAGTTCAGGGAACTCTGTTTAAAACATGCATCCTGATAGGTGACTGTTTGGAAAGCAGAAAAGCCAGTTTTCTAATATTTAATCTTAACACGAGGTATCTGAAAATAGACCTAGGCCAGAGTGTTTACAGCCTGCCTCATTTCGGTGCCTGTGTGAAGTCATAAGCAAAAATAAAATTTTGTCAAAAGCAGACGGATTTTATCATGTGTGCTGCAGAGACAGTGGTGCCTGCGTAGCCATAGGCAGCTTGGGTGGAAAAATTGTGTGAATGGACTTCTGGAACTAGGAGGGTGTTTTTTACTTTCTCTCTGTGGATGCTAGAAAAGTAATGTTTCTTAACACCCACTCAACCCTTTTCCTTCTTTTTTCTTTTTTCTCTGAAACACTGAAATTTTCTTTGAGGAAAAAGCATGCAAAAAACTGACAACAAATAAATGAATCAGAGAGTCTGCTTTAACACGTGTTTTCTCATTTATTGTCTCCACTTTAAACATTCTCCTTTCTTAGAAAAGA
This sequence comes from Chauna torquata, assembly GCA_013399475.1. Taxonomy (NCBI): domain Eukaryota; kingdom Metazoa; phylum Chordata; class Aves; order Anseriformes; family Anhimidae; genus Chauna; species Chauna torquata. The sequence continues at coordinate 184,778 of VXAL01006202.1, forward strand.
GTTTTTTTTTCAGGAGAGATTTATCTGAAAACACAGCCCTGATACATGAAGTATGTGATTAAAATTACTGATACGTTTTGTTTGTGACTTGTCTGTGATTCAGTGGAATGTAGGTATTTTATTGAACAGTGTTAATTGTTATGTTTAGGTGCCAGCTCTCTAATGCAATGCAAAGCTTTTTCAATGCAAACTGTAACTGAGTTGTCAGATGATAATAAAAACATTAACGTCTATTGAAAACTGTGGAGGAAAAGACTTTCCTTTCTCACTTGACATGTTCTGAAGTGCAGTTGTGGAAGTCATTCAGGTCTGAGCGTTCATGCATGCACACTGAGCTCAAGATTCACAATTAATTCCCATTTCCACCTCCCCCACAGCCTGGGCTGTCCGTTGTGTTTGTGCAGCTCAACATTAGTTCATAGCCTCGATATGCTCGGTGCCCCCAGGCTGCAGCCGCAGCTGCTCGGTAGATTACTTGACTTCCTCAGCAGCCCTGCCTGACATGTTGGGTGTGGAGAAGGGGAAAGGAGCTGCAGTACTGGAGCTGGCAGCCCTGAGACATTGCTTAGCCCTGTGCTCAAAGGTCCCCACCAGCTGAGAGTCTCCTGCTCTTCAAAAACAGCATACAGACCATGCACGCAAATGAGGGCCAGGAATGAAGAATGAAGCAGATTGAAATGCCTTAATGAATGGTCTGTGTCTCACTCTGGTCAAAGCCTAGAATCATAGAATCACAGAATCAGAATGGCTTGAGTTGGAAGGGACCTTAAAGATGGTCTACTTCCAACTCCCCTGCCATGGGCAGGGATGCCACCCACTAGATCAGGTTGCTCAGGGACCCATCCAACCTGGCCTTGAAACCTTGTTTCACTCCAACTTAAAATGACTTATTTTCTCTTCACATATTGCAAATTGTTGTCACCTCTAGTCAAATGAGTAAATATGCCTGTGTCCTGTGTTTTCTGACCCACAATGGTACAATTCCATGCATCAGAAAGAAGGAACTCAACATGTGAATCACACACTCCGACTACTCAGATCTTATGTGGGAGCCCATAAATGTATTGAAACAGATTAATAAAATCCATACAATGTTAAAGATAAAGGAATTATGGCAAACATTTAAATCAGTTTAAAACATAAGGTCAACATTTATTTTAGCCCTTAGCAATTTTAAGTAGTTTCCATTGACTCCAAGTCATAACTTTTTTTTTTTTCCCATAAAAATATATTTTCAGTCCTATAACAGCAAAGTAATCATGGAAGAGAGCAGAAGTGTGCTGTCTGCAAATAAGCTGTAAAGATACTTTATTTCCACTGTGAGCTGAGGAAATTGTTCAGAGACGTGCTGTACATGCTCAGAGTCAAACAGACAAAGACAAAGCTGAAGCTAATGTGGTAGTATCCATACCCTTACACTGCTAAATTTTGCGTTCAAACAATGCACAGAAATGCCCCCACAAATAAACTCTTAGCTTTGGGGAAGATTGAAAACTGCCTGATCGTGTTAATTACAGACCACACAGCACATCTTCATTCCCATTCTGAAGAGAGATTTATTAACAAAATGATCATATTTCAATAAACACAGAAAGAAATCCATTTCATGTTTTATGTCCTTCTTGTTTTATGGCCAAAGGTTCTGTGGGGCAGGAATTTTTCATCCAGAAAAATAAAGCTGATGCAATTTGTCCTCCAGATAGACATCCTCCTTCAATCCTTTCTTAGAAACTTATCTGAGTTGCTGAGGTGACGGTTTGGTTTGCCATAGGTCGCACTTGCAAACTGAAAATCTTGTCCACAGTTGTTTGAAGTTAATAGGATTTTTTTTATTATTTTTTTTTTCCACTGCATATTTGCTCAGGCCGTGTTATAGACGACAGTGAGTGTCCACAAGGAAAAGTTATTTAAGACTAGGGGAACTTGACTGTCCTTGCTGTTTCTCATTCCCAAAATCAAGAACATCATGCTGTGACCAGGCAAAAATGTCCCTCACTCCCAAACGTGTAGTGACAGTACAACTTAATAATTTCTGAATTCCACTTGAGTGAATCAGATTCATGTAATGTGACTTTGGGCATCGGCAAGTTAAAGCCTCTGGGTTGTAGTGAGCTCACAGAACAGGGCAGATTGGTGCCTGCAAGAGGTCAATGTGTCCAAGCTCCCCTTGCAGGTAGGGGAGACCTCGTTTTTAATGTCAGTGCAATCTAGACAGTCACTCAGCTTTGTAGTCACTTCTTTGAGATGAATTTACCTATTTCTGAGGCTTCAGAGACTGTATTGACTAGATTGTCCTTGATTATCATGGGAGCTTAGACTCATGGAAAATGATGTATAGACGCCAGAATACAGGCATTTTGCTCCATCGGCTGGTCTCATTCATAGTCTTAGCTAGTGTTCTTGGCTTTTTCTGTAGTAAATAAAGAGAAGTTTCTCTGGCGTTAACTCAATCTTTCTAAATAACAGAGGGATGAATTACCTCTACTCATTATATGGGAAACTCAGGCATGACTTAGCCTAGACAACTGGTTTTTGAAAAGCTACAGTTAGGTGATCAGAATCCTAACCCCAAAACTTGTGGAAGTTTTGAAAATCGGATGTTTGAGAGCAGGTAGAACTCAGACAACAATGTCCTAATGACAACAGTCCAGTAGCTCCAGCATGATTTCTGCTGTCAGCTGTCAACTTGTCTTCTCACTTGAAGCCCAGTGTGCTATGGCTCTGTCCCCTACAGTCAGCAAAGCCAGAGGCCAACACAAATGCCTCTGGCATGGGTCGGGCTGGTATGCAGGACAGCTGCAGCATCACCCCACCCCAGAGCCTAGCAAGACATGTGAAATAGAAAAAAATATTTCCATGTATTATAATGGTGAAGCTTTCCTCTCTTCTGCTGCCTTCTATAAAGTAATGTGTCTGATTCGTAACACTGCTGTGTTTTACTATTTCTGACAGTTTAGGCTAAGACTGTGCAAAGGTATATGTGATCTACAAGGCAAGAAATAACTCCTGGTTTATATCTGTCTTCATCTGTAAATACTGAGCCAAAGATTTTCTGTGAATATATAAACAACGTGCTAGTATTTCTGATAGCAGAGAATTGTCTAGGATTTTAAGCACTGCCAGCCATTCAGAACTATCTAGCAGGTGAATGTTAGGAATGAGTGTTATGCTTGCAGTCAAAGTAATTTTGAGGATTGTTAAAAAACATAACTGACTTTGAGAGCAAGTACAAAAGCCAGTCCTGAAATCCATCTGCTAGATATCCCTGTCATACCAATACTATTTAAAACAAGAGTGTTCAGACTTGCTGCTTCAGAGTGGTGAAGCTACTGCTGCAAAAGAGAACCGGATTTTGGCTTGCTAAATGTTGCATATCTTGGGGAGGTTCTCAGCCTCTTATGATAATAAATACTTACTCATTTCCTATGATAACTAGTATCAAAGGTTATCTCGTAACAAAGAAAAAACCTTCTATTTCATAGCATGTTGAGACATTAGTAAACCCACTTTTCATTGCTGTGTGTGAAAAGGCTGACATTACAACAACAATGAAAACTTAAGAGGTAAGGAATTTAAACATTCAAATATATTTAAAAATGACTTGAGGAATGGTTCATCTGTTTAAAAGCTAGTCTTTTCCCACCTATCTAAGCTTAATGAAGGGCCTTTTTTTTCTCTTCTCAGTCATTCATAACTTTTACAAGAGTTATCCATAGCTTTTTTTATGAATCTTGTTAGAGAGGGCTTTGTCAAATGTTGGTAATAGGACAATTTAAAATAAGCAGCCAAATTCATCCCATTCCCACTCTGTGCAGCCAGGGTTTACTTAGATACATCTGCCTGTTTCCCATCTTGCTATCACACTTTCCCCTCCGTAACTGATAGTGACAGTAGGAAGACAACTGTAGGCTAGGCTACCTCAGAGAAGTCCTATGAGACAGAGCTTGGAAAAAGTGGCTCCTAACGCCTTGTCTGTGGAAATTATTTTGCTCTTGCTGCCATCTATGGAGCCTGAACTGTCCTCTTGGGGCATAAATTCTTACACCAAAACACGGAGTTAGCTAAGCATGGAAGACCTTGAAATTACCAGGAGTGATGGTCAATTACCATGTTACAATAGATGTACTCCAACATACTGATACATACCAAGGCATACAAAAGTAAAAATAAACTGTGAACTGAACTACCCAGGTTTTTGCAATGATGGTTTGCAGGAGTCCAGCTAAGTGGTAAACAGAGTTTATCCCTTTTCCCAGAACAGTCTTAGCATTATGCTCCTAAACTCTAGCACTGCGGATGGAGGATAGGTCTCCAGATTTACCAGTACTTCTTCTGCCCTTCCTGTGACTTGCTATTGCCACTTCTGTCCCAATAATAGGAATAAAAAGTCCTCTGGAAATGGCTTTTGTGGTGTGCGTGAGCCCAGGGACCCTCACCCTTCCTAAGGCTGAGTAATACCTGATCTCTCCTGGTTCTTCCAAAATCACAAATATGACCCAACCCGTCCTACCCTGGGTACAGAAAAGCCTGTGAAATACTACTTGGCGTTGGATTTCAGTGGGATACACTTCAGACGTGAATAAATGCCATCTCACTGCTGTGTGAAAAGTACTCTTCCAGGACTTGCCAGGAATCAGCCCTCTGTTTCTGAGTCTTCATTTACACTTTTCAGGGGCAATGTGCGTAAATGTTACTACCCTTCACTAGGCAACTTGCTGTTGACCTAGTAAGAGTAGGAAAACTTCAGTTAAATTTCGTATTTTTCTTAAGCTGCTTTCAATGGGATGAAGGCCTGGAACACAGGGAAAAGCAGCTCCCTATTGATGATGTTAACGATAAGCCATTACGGCTGATGAGCTCAGTGTGGAACTGGAGCGAAAGGACCTGGCTGCTCATCAGACTGAAGGTGCAAGGCATTAAAGGGGATTAAACCAGCACAGTCTCTGCCAGCTTAATCCACTTGGCACCGAAGAGCTGTAGGGAGGCCTGGATGCTTTGTGCTTATGGCATTTATAAGGAGACTTAAAAGAAAAGAACTAGTCAGTTTAGTTGCTATGGAGGCCTTTGTGGTAATTGACTTTTGTGATTCCCTCCACCCCCCTTCTCTTTTTTTGTAATCGTTGATTAGAAACCTTGCTCCTCTCCAGTTTAATGACCACAAAACATAGGAAGCTTTTATTTCACAGTGAAAAATCAGGGGGCCTTCTGAATATGCAATGTATGGCCAGAGCACTGCTTGCGACACTACCTTTGTTCTGATTCTGCTAAGGCAGGTCCAGTTTGGCTAGGCAACAGAAACTGAGGCTGGAGCCCCCCACACTTTTCCAGTATCCAGAATGCAGTATGCTATGGCCTCAGGAGTGCATCTCAGGAGTTGCAGTGGTGGTATGTGTCCTACAAGAAGGAGGGAACAGCAAGAGAAAGAAGGTGTCTTCTACAACGAATTTGTTGCTGATGGAGATGATTTCTGTTCTGAATATGGCTGATCCACTTCAGATGGCTCCTGATCCTAGTCATACGTCCTGTGCTGGAGCCAGAAATGAAGGTTTATTGTATTTAAAAGGAGAAATAAAACACTATTCTCTATAATCTATGGATAGAGACAGGGTCCTCCCAGAAGGGTCAGAGGAGGACCCTAATTTTAGGTGTTCTTTCTTACTCGGGGAAGACCTATACACACCATTGACTATTAAAGAGTACGGAGAACTTACATTGAAGTCATCCATAAGGATACATCCAGCAGTGTCTCCAGGGAGAAACAAGAAAGCAGATTTTTTTCATCTGCAATCAGCAGTGAAAAATATGTAATGTTCTATTTATTGAACAGCAATTGTTTGTAAACAAAATGTGTTTTTTTGTTTCTGTTTTTGTTTTTGTTTTTTAACACTGGATATTTGGTTGTCTTTTTTTTTTTCTTAATTTTCACTAGGCTGCAAAAACTGAAAATACAGTGTCAGTAGGGACAGGCCTGGAATAATGCTGTATTTGCAGAAAGGTGATTTTTAGGGATTAATGTCACAAGGGCACTGAAGACCTTTCCTCTTTTCACTTTTACTTCTCATGTTTTCAGTCTGAACAGAGTTTTCAGATTAAGCTTTTGAAGGGTGTAATACAAAACCAGCACATTACTCCTTTTGAACAAGAAATCTGTTAAAATAAAGCACTGGATGTATTTATTTGTTAAGTTGAAGAGAAACGAGAAAGATAACATGAAAAAAAAAAAAACACAGAGGTAGTATTTTTAGAGGCAAAGCTATTTGAAAGGCTTTCATTTTTCCTTGCTTTTGGAGTAACCACTGTGGATGTCAAGATAAGAGATCATTAGACCTACTTCAGTATGCGGCATAAGGGTTGCTCTTCTGTAGCACATCAAGCATGCAATAACCCAACTGAAATTCCCACAGAGGTTAAACAATAGCCTCCTGTTTGGAGCTGCCTCCGGTTCATTTAGTAGAAAATGTATAACCCAAGTTTTATCAGATTCAGCTATAAAGACGAGGTGCTCAATATTTCCTGTGCTAAGTGGAGTTCTTTGATCCATTATCCTGCTAATTACCAATGGGATTGACCTCTTCCTGGATTTAACTGCTCTTGCCCATTTTTTTCTGGCTCCCTGTATTTGCTTAATTAGACACAGCCATGAATGCTCCCACAGTTCAAGCCATCTTGAAGCACTTCGGCTTGTTTGTGCAGATCCTTCACCCTCTGAGCAGAGAGTCAGACTCGCTCAAGGACTAGATTCAAAGGCTAGGGAAGTCAAGGGGAGACTTTAAGTCAAATGGTCAGGCCTCAGCATGGCAAAAAACACCCAGCATAAATCCATGGAGTATAACTGGAGCCAGGCCAACTTGTACCTGCAGAGAATTTGGCCCAAAAGTTTACTTTCTAATCTTCAATTCAAACTAGCATTGTTTATGTAATGGAAGTAAGAAAGACACAATCCGGTCCTGTGCCAGCAGTGTGTGTGTGACATGGTAAGGAAGAAAATGTTTCACTGTCTTCAAAAATGGTTCACTGTCTTTGCATGATAGATGTGTGAAACTTTGTAAGAGCACTTATTTTTAGAATATTTGTGGCTGCTTTTTAATTTGTTGCCTGGTAGACCGCCGATCAGGAAGGGACACTGAAAGGTGTTGTAGTCCCTCCCACAGCCCCAAGGAAAGTGCAGCTTTTTCTGTGTCATTTCTGACATATTTCTATGTATTCTGACATTTTTCTACCCTACTTTTAAAAATCACAATAGAGAACCCCTTCTCCTTTAGCAATATATTTCTGTGCTTCCCTGTGCTGACAGATTTTTTCTTCACTAATGTCTGTGTCTCCACAGCTGTAATGCAGGCCCATTAGCTATTATCTTCCCATTGGATATGGAGAATGATTTATTCCTTTTTTGCAATATCCTGTTATATGTTTGAAAATGGTTATCATATCTTCCTATATTCTTCTCTTCCTAGACTAAACAAACTTCTCAAAGTCATCTTTGTTTCTATCTACTCTGGCAGTGCGGAGGATGAATTTGCAGGATCTTGGTGAGGCAGAGTTTGGGACAGACTGAATCAATTAGGTTAATGTGAAGGTCCTGCCTTCTACGGGAAGCAGAAAGAGCAGGTCCCCCGTGTTGAATCTGTCTGCTAAAACCTATAGGCTACCTGAGCTGGCTATGGTCTGGCCAGCTGATTTTGCTGATAGCTCATGGAAGAGCTCCTACTCCTCCCAGTCCTCAACAGGGCCCTGGACTTCCTGAGGGGTGTAGGAAGGCAGAATCCATTGTAGAAAGACTTTATCAGTTTGCACCCTCTTAAATAAGGTGCAGTAATGGGGAGTACTACACAGGCAGTGACCCTTTTAATGCTCACCAAAACTGAAGGACCAGACAGAGATGGAATCTGTATCTTTCCTCCATGAGGGATGCACCCATGCAGGTCAGTCCTGTGATCAGAAATTGGATGGATTGTGTCATGTTTTGTTTTAAAGATGGACTATGAGAAGTCCTTCCCCAATTACATTCTGGAAATGAAGATCTGAGATTGAGCTGTTATGGCTAAATCTACATTTTACTGGATGAGGGGGAGGATCCGAAGACAGGGAGTGAAAGGGGAGAGGAGAAAAAGCAGAATGCCTCATATGAAATCTTATTTTCTGCATGATTATGTCCTAGATCTGCTTAAACACACTGAAGATGAGTATTTTCCTTTGAGGATAAGGCACTGGATACATATGGAACATCTGTTCTTCCTTTCATTAAAGATTACATTATGTTTTCATTATCAGGCTTTCTTGGTGCTGGCAAAATAAGGTGTGAGTATTTAATCTGCTTGCAGTTTTGTGTGTGAATTTATGCTACAGAAGAACTGTTCTCCATGCTAGGGATATATCAAAGGCATTTTCTGAGACAGCCACATTGCTGGTGGTTAAAAATGGAGTGTTTTAACATCTTCAAAGTACTCCTCCTCTGGTTTATTGTTTCTACAGTATCTCAAAGTGGAAACATGGAAAGTTCATAATTGGCCTCAGTCAGGATATTTTTTTTTCCTCTGAAGTGCAGAGATTATTTAAAATGTGTTATTTAGTTTATTCATATTTTAGGGAGTCCTTGTGATTTGTCACACCATGTGCTAGCTATTTCTTTAGAAAACTACACCTCCTTTTGTGAGCTTTCCAAAGTGTGTAAAAAGTTGCTGGAAGACAAAGAGCATATAAGGTTTCACTGTGTGCCTGAAAGACATGCTAAGACAGGATTCAGGGGATGACTCACTTCCACTAGCACCTTCTACATACAGACCTCTTTTCATTGATAGACCCCAGTGCTTACAAGTACAAGATATTCCTTTAGATGTCTTGTTCATTTTTTTTCTTAATTTTCACTTCAGGAATGGAGTATGTGTCATCATCCATGTGTTACGAATAGATAGTCAAATACCAGGCAAATTCCAAAGTGGCAGCATAAAGCTATACAGTGCACATGTAAGTACAGCCTCTGCGTTCTCCTGTCTCCAGAAACCTTCCTGTCCAGAAGAATTTTGAATCTCAGACACTGCCAACCCCCAGAAGATTTCAGAGAGTGCAGTCTATGCTTATCAGCAAACTTTTAATTGAAGTATGCCATGGTTCACGGAACAGCTACAGACGTTTTACTGTACCTTTGTGGGTCACAGGCACCCCATGAAATCACTGATCCAGACAGCATTTTCCTCTGCTAGCCAGGAGATGATGAAAACTTCTTTACTTCTTTACTTCTTCTGGGAAATTATTAAAAAAAAAAAAAAGGAAAAGCTATTTTGTGCTTTCAGTTCCACAGAGTGAGTCATTAGTGCTTCAGCTGTCTTAAGGAGGAGGTGAAATTCTTACTTTTCATGGATAAGAAAGATAATGTTGGGAGTTGAGAGAGATCGTAACTGGATCCAGGCTACCGAGACAAATAATGGCACTACTAAACTGCTGTTAGGGCCTCTGATAGCATCTCTCTTACTTGATCAGCAAGCAGCGGAGACTGCCTTCTGTCCTGTCACTGTACTGCCTTCCTTGCATGAAACACCTGTTGGTGCCTACTCTGTGTCCCTTCTCTACTGTTACTGTGGACAATCTATATGTAAAAACATCATATTGCAAGCAAAATCTTCTCCTCCCAGGAGCATTATGAAGATGCTAAAGCACGCTGAACTCTAGATCCACAGTTGCTGAGAAAGACATTATCTCAGTGTAAAATTTATTTTGTGTCACCTGTCCAGCATACTTGTTTAAAGGAGGACCTACTGTCTGAGCCATTCTTCCTCAGAGCACCTATATAGCTTGCACATTAAGTGCCCGTGCTCTTAGCACCAAAATGGTGGGAATGGCATGCAGTTTCCTTCCTTTCCACAATGTGCTGATGAGATCTTGCATAGTTTGCAGGCATCCATGCTCTTCTTCATCAGGGGGAATCAGATGATTTTCAACTGGCTGTTCAAGTAATGTGCATCCTCCCAGATTAAGCTTTTCATAAACTTTGGTTGAAGACACTTAGCATTTCTATCACTCAAACAAAGTCAGAGTTAACACACCAGCAAACATCTGAATGTTCTCGTTTCTCAGTTAATAAGAATTTCTTTTGAAAATCATAAATCAGAATTTACTGCTACAGAATTTCATAGAGAATGATAACAATAATGACCCTCAGGACCAATGTCCCTGACAGTACTGTCAGCGTCCCTTCTATTTATCTTTTCATTTACTCTAAATTGTAATACTCAAAATAGCACATGACAAAAACACTCATCAGCTTCTCTATTTAGCTGAGAGCATTTGGGCAGCTGGCTCACTTTTTCTTTCCCAGATAGCATCTTTACTCTTCTGCAGAGTTCAGTGGGTGTGTAATGTGAAAACATATCCATGGTGTGAGTTGGCATGCAGATGAAGAATTTAAATATAGGTCAAGCTATTCTTGCCCTAAGCAAGCAAATGCCTTGGAACTAACTGTATTCAGATACTTCAACGTGCTGTACTTAGAAAATCTCATTGCTTTATTAAAGGTATAAAAGCAGAAAAAGTTTATTGTCTGAGGGTGCTTGCAGGTCTCCACTAAAGAAGGAGTGCAACAGGCAGCTGTCATTATGCTATTCTAGCAGCTGAAAGCATAGAATTTAGCCAAGATTCAGAATGCAATTTTTTTTTCTTTTTTTTCCCAGAAGTTATAATGTGAATTTCTAATACTNGTTTCCTGCTTGCCAGGGAACTTAGGTGAGAAAAAGAAGAACTGGAATAGCTGAGTTTTGAGAAAAAAAAATTAATCTTGGTAGTAATACTAGAACATAGCAAACTTTTCTACTGGTTAGGTTGTTGCCAGCATTGTCCAAGATCTGTTAAGGAAGAGATTCAGTGATTAAAATGTGGGGACAGAGGTAGCACATCATGTAAATTGTAGAATTACCTTCCCCAAGGCAAGGATAACTGAGGACCAAGTTACCCCAATGTTTACAGACCACAGTTCTTACAAAAGCACAAATGTCTGTAGTCCCACCTGGCGCATGCAAGACAGACAGGAGAACAATCCAACTCATTCTTTGTTGTTGTGAGTGTTTTTTTGTTTGGTTGGTTTTGTTTTCCTATCATTTATCTGTCATGGCATTGTGAGGGACTTCAAGCCGAAAGGAAATGTTTGAAGGTGTCTATGCTGCTAATATTACAACATCCTTGGAATTTTCAAAATGCAGAGATGACAGTGTCCTAATTGCTGTAGTCCTACAGCTGAAAAGGGTAAACACTGAGCCGGAGCTCTTCATGACAGATAAGGAGGCACTGAGCTAACAGTCAGTCAGTGAGAGTGAGCATTGCTCAGTTATTTTCAGCTGTGAAAACAGTAAAGCTACAATATTAATACTACACATGAAGCTAACAATGATCATGATTGAATGAATGAGGTGTAGGGGAGAAACAATAACTTTGAAAATAGTAACTTTTTAATTGATATTCTAAAAAAAAAGATTTGGGAAAGCAAGCAAAAGACAATCTTTTTTTTCTTTTTTTTTCCCTAAATAAACAAACAAACAAAAGCCCAATAGCTAGCCTCAGGGAGAAAATGGAAATCAGTTAAGAAAGAGACGTCAAAACATATAAAAGGGGGGGGGGGGTGTCAGGGAAAGAAACCTGACAGGCTTGAATCTAGTTGTTGTGGAAACCTGCCAAGAGAAGCAAAAACAGCTGAGCATAAAGAGGTTGTCAATGTACCTATGAAAAATAAGAAGGCTTTGAATTATTTCTCAGTATATCTAGAATAAAAGGAACCCTAATAATAGGGTTGGTTTTTTTTCTGCAGTGGAAAGGGTGAAATTATCAGTAAGATAGAAATAGCAGTTGTAGTCTGAATACGTATGTTTATGTCATCTAAATAAATCCATCTTGGACAGGCTTTCTTAGAGTTTTCCTTGGCCCTGAGAAAAGAGAGTATTAAAGCTGATAGATTCTACTTTATCTAACTATTATGAATTGCATTAGCTTAGGAATTTTAACATATGAAAAGTGATGTTTCGGCCGTGTGAATTATTCTACAGGATAAATCACCTTATCTACATTTGTATGATCAAAGTGTTTAAGGACAGCACTGAGATTAATGAGAAGTCGCACAAACTGCTTGCATTTGCGGTCATGAGATTCTTTTATGGAAATAAAAGAAGCAGTTTTAATTCAAATAGATAAGAAAGAAAGGGTGAAAAATGTAAAGGAAGAAAAAGGAGCAGCTCGAAATGATTAGTACAGTACTCACACAAACAAAATCACAACTACAACGTCAACTTTATAGCTTTGATAATGCTTTAAAAATATTTGTGTCTTTTTCCATCATGTGGCTCTCCTACCTTTCTCCAGCAAATACTTTTTTGTTTGTTTGTTTTGTTTTATTTTTTAATTTATTTACTGAATTTAGAATTTTCCATTTCACTCTAGGACTTGTATGAAGCAGTGTCTTTTTTTTTTTTTTTTAATTCTGCGGTCAAGTGAATAGACCTTTCTAGCTTTAATGGTTAATGACTCAGCATTTAAGAGGTAGGAAATAAAGGTGATAATGCAATGAATGCTACTAGTCCACACCACATAGGAAGGAAAAACTTTGTTGCTTAAACTCTTTCTGTAGGAATGCAGAGCTACGTTATTCAGTTTGTTATTGACATCCCTCTTGCAGTTCAGACTTGTCTTAAGCATTACTAGTAAAAGACCAGAAACCTCGGTATGATGCCAAATAGACTCAGTAGCACACATGGGACATACTACTGTGAGGTAGCCGCCCCTGATCTTCAGTCCATTTAAGAATTTGTAGTTGTAAGATCAGCTGTAAATGCCACATTCAAATGAGAAGAGCTGAAAATTGCATTTGATCTGACAATGTCAGTCACAGCAGATACCAAAATAAAATTGCTAACTTTAACATTTAGTGTCTTACTTCAGTAAAGGATCTTATCTTGCAGAATGAGGCAGCATTCTCTTGAAAAAGTGGCAAAACCACAGCAATGTTTACCTGGTAAGTTTTAGGCTTATTATTTTTACCTCTTGTTTGGAATGTTAACTTAGTTGCTGAGGATGAATAGAAGGACCAGTAGCCACACTGCGCTGTATAAAGAAGAATTTAACTAAGGCATCGCTCTGGCTGGGAAACGTGCTTGTTCAGAGGACGTGGACTGAAATACCAGCAGTATGTCTCCTCTCTTGCCTGAATATGTCCGGTAATGGAAACAGAGTTGCCACTACAGCACAGAGCTCAGATCACTGGATCCATCCTTCTTTTTCACCTCCTGCTGATCAGGCACGGCTTGCCAAAGCTGTATCAATCCTAAGAGCATCAGCTTTGGGGAGTGATGGGTGGGTGCGGGCTGAGTGGTGCAGATGCCTCATGTCCGCACCACTCAGGGCTTGCTCCCTCTACATCAAATTAGCCTGGGACATGGTACACAGGCCTTTACCACCAGTTTCACCTATCATCCTAAGACATCCTCCAAGGGGAGGTTCAGACTAGACATTAAGAGTAAATTTTTTAACATGATGGTGGTCAAACAGTGTAACAGGCTTCCTAGTGAGACGGTCAATGTCCTGAAGTGGTAAGGCAGTTGGACTCAATGGTCTTTGTAGGTCCCTTCCAACTTGAACTATTCTATTCTGTTCTATTCTACTCAAATGAACAAGATCATTGTTACTTTTACTCTTCAAAGTGTCTGCAATAACAATGCAAAACTCCCCCAGCTGGGTGTTTTGTTTTTGTTTTTGTTTTTTGCTCTGAACAGTTTACAGCAAAATTCAGACAGATTTATATACATAGAATAGTAGATTTGAGAATATGGTTGCAAGCAAAGAACGTTTGAACAAAGGAAGAAGTCTTAAGCAGAGATTTCAAAGACTGTTGATGTACTATGAATGAAAGCTGGAAAGACTACAGTGGGGACCAGAATAGTCATAAAACATCTACAGGAGGTGCACAGATGCAGACTTTAAAATACCATCACATGCAAGTAGATAATAGAACAGGATTTTGGGTTGGGATACATCTCACATAATGTTGATCATCTAGGAGTTGTATGTGCAATCTAGGCAGGTTGTCTAGATTAATCTTATCCTATAACAAGTATCTAAAGGAGGAAGGAAAAATTGCCCACTGAGTGTCTCTTTCCACCGAGGGAGACAAGGCATTTAATATCGTCTAGGTGCTAATTCCTATGTGGATAAAAATGGCCCAGATGGATGAAAATGTACCCTGCATTCAGGATTAGGTTGCACCTAAGCATAGTGGGAAGCTTCCATCTTTGTCTTCCATGTATATTTTTGCATATCCATAAAGGCCTGATCCAGCAACATCTCCTGAGAAAGAGAAAGCCTTGGGATACAATTGCTTATGTGGGACCATGTCTTAAACACAGCATGCACGGGATCCATCCAAGTGATTGTGGTTATCTATATGTAATACATTTAAGTTCCTAATGTAGTCAGTGGAGATCTAACCACTGAAACGAGGTTCATCTACCCAAATGTAGGCATCTATTTTAAGAGAAGATGAATCCCACCCTGTGTTTCATTAACTGGCTTGATTTCCTTTGACCATCTAAGGAAATGGTTTGGTTGTGTTTATTTGTACTGCGGAGACCCACATTTGAACAGGACAGATCCCACCTTTAATATGTTAATGAATTTTCTTTTGCTACTTATATCAACACATACTTATAGCCACAACAAAGAGGAAAATTTGCTATACCATTAAAAAATATATATATTTCTGAGCATCAATTAACTGTTTCCAGATTCCCAAGTAATTTAATAATTTATTGGTTACACTAGGGAAAAAACTTCTGGGGACAGATGATTTCATTTCGGGATTAAGATGAGAAAGGCCACAAAAGCAGCCAGTAAAAATATTTTCTATTTTTATTGAAAGATAAAGATCCAGTCCCTCAAAGTGCTAATTCTCAGCTCTCAAAGGCTCAGCACTTCCCACTATCTCTTCAGTGAGGATTGTACATGCTGAATCTTTCCCAGAAGAGATTTAACTTAATTGCTCCAAGGACCTTGTAGTCAGACTAAAAGCATCAAGCTGCCCGCATGCCAGTTATAGAGCCTAAATGCCAAACTACTAAATCAAATTTGCTTCAATGACTTGGAAACTTTCGATAGAAGTAACATCCTTCTGGCCAGGAAATTAGGCCTCCCAATTTATGACTTTGTTAAATATTTAGTCAGGAATTAACAACACATAATACCACACTAAAACATTCCATTTGAGATCAGAGACGAGAAAGTTTATTTGAGCCTGCAGTCCTGCTTGACAAGATTTGTAGCATACATTTATACAGCCAGTTGGTATATTCACAAAGGTACAGAAAGGTTCCCCCTCACACACAGATATGTATACCATCCATCTTATGCCACATTTTAATTCTGATCTTTTCCAAATTTTGTAACTTGATGCCAAAACATGTTCAACGTGACCTACTAGAAAACCAGACATCAAGAAAGTAAAAAAGATGAGGTTTTGTTTCCCATCACTTTCAGAAAGTGACTTTGGGGAATTTAATCAGTATATTTCAAGTATTGAAACATATCCATCAAAGGGCATGGCAGGAACCTTTCTGTAGTTATTTGGATCATCCAATGATACTTCTGAGGCAATAGGAAGGAAGAAAGAAGAGTTGAAACAGAGAGATCACTTGGGCTATAGACATTTTATTTATTTATTTCCCATTGTTATCTGTGATGAATCTGTAATCGGCCTGTATACAAGGACGTTCTGCTGGGGTAAGGGCAGACTTCCATATGGACCACTTATGGGCTTTGCCGCAGCTGTTTCCCACTGGTTAGGGGAACAAGTAAGCTATCTGCCTTTGAGTACTTGGGCAGGTGGCAAGATCAGCAGAGGTTTCTTCTCCTCTCCTACAAAAGCAGACTTCATCTTGGCATTTACTTATTGTGACTGTTTGACTTCGCAGATTTATTTGTCTATTAATCTAACAAGAGAAGGAGTAGAGAGAGGGGAGAGGGAATGTTAATGGAAAATCTTGTATTTTTTGAAAAGGAAACTGACCTCCTCCAGGAAATCCATTATGTAGCATTATAGCGACCCATACAGTTCATCACCAGAGTTTAGCTCTTTTTATCCTTTTGAGTTAGTAGTACATTTGTCAACTTCTGCATAAATCAAGAGGAGGGAGCAGAGATATATTTGCCAGCAGTATTTAAAATTGACAATAGAGGAGTCTCAGGAATCCTGAATCAATTCCACACTCCATTTGTTATAGACCCTTCTGACCACATCCGCATTTTGCTCCCGTTCCTCTTTGTCCAGACAGGATAGAAATCTTTGTTATTTCCACACTTTTCTTTTATGCTGCTCACCTTCAGGCCACATTTGCTCTCCTCTCAGTCCTCACCACTATCTATATTAGTCACTTTGCTGCTTCATTTTGCCTAAGAGCAAAAGAGAGAGACTGTCTTCTCATGCCTCTGGTGCCACAAAGGCTCTTATCAGTCAGGGAACAATTTGCAGAGCAAGCCTGGCTCACTTCTTGGTCTTTAAGAAGACATGTTCCCTCACCCCTCACCCCCCTGTCTCATACAGGACAACAGAAGTTCAATGCTTCTTCAGGCAATCTTCAGAAAAGTTACGTCAGCTTCTGTTGGTGGCCTGAGGGCTCCAATAGGTCTTGCCTGTCCAGCCTCACCTGAGACCTCCATCCCTGCACCCTCTGTCCACTGCACTAGAAGCTCCACTGAGGCTCAGGCCTGAACCCCCACTTCGCCTGAGCCATGTTACAGGTGTGGCTATCACTGGTCCTGTCTCCTGGATGAATCTTGCACCTGTGCTGTAGGTAGCTTCTCTCCTGGACAGAGACCTCATATATATGTTGTAGCTTGTCTCTAGCCCTGTCTCTGGCCCTGACTCCTTTTGCTTCAGACTGTGCTCCCTCAATGAGATATGGCCCTGGTTCATCACCTGCTGTGTGGGGAGCTGTTGATGGACCCTTTCACCAGCCCTCGGCTCTCTCTGCTGTGCTCAGCCCCATGGGACTGTGCCACAAGAGCAACACACAACCCCTCTACCAATTATCTGTGTAACGTGTTTTATTCCAAACCTGTGCAGACCTCCTTAAGGATAAAGATATGGTTCTACCCTGTCCTTGTGAGTCCCCTGAAAAATGTCAGGCCCCTCCTTCAAAATATGAATGTGATATATTTACTTAACAAACAGCTTCCCAGTCCACTTCTTGCTGCCCCAAAAAGATGTTTGCAAGAGGCTTCTTTCCCTCCCCCCAAAATATGCAGCTTGGGGCAAACACTCAAAACAATTTCTGTTAAAGTTCTTGGTTTTTTTTTTTTTTTTCTATTAAAAGTATTTCAATTTTATATTCTATTAGAAAAACATTGTCTTCTAATGGGAGGAACCTTAAATCAGATATCAACGCCATTAGCTGTCTAGAACAAAATGGATAAGGTTTTATATTATTGGCATTAAACTCAATTTAAGCGTTATCATTAAAATATGCACATTTTTTATTAGATAAATTTTAGAATGGTACAGAGCACAATGTTTCCTATATGACTTCAGAACTTGCTTTACATGGACTTAAAATCCAGAAAGAGACTTTTATCTCCTCGGAGAACAATATCCACAGTTACGGTGTGACTGCAGATAAAAAGTAAATGACTTTCCAAATGTTGGTGAAGTTATTTTTGCCATTCAAACAGGTAAAGTTTTTGGAAGCCTAGAAAGGCTTTTATTGTCTATTTAATTCATCTTCTAACAGAAGTAGTTATCCACTTGTTTTCTTTTATCATATATCAGGTTTTTTTAAAAAGTTGTTCTCCAGAATGTGCTGTTTTTATTAAGAAAAATGAGCGAGTCACCATTCACTCACGTGTCAAGAAGAATGACATTCCTAATGCTTAATATGAGTATAGCACACCTGATTTCTTTTAAGGAAATCAGGCCAGTCCCTGACTTGATCCACATCTGAATAAACCTGGAACAGGACTAATGGAGTCCGGACTTATTCTAGATTTATAACTTCAGAGGTGAGATCACATGTAGGATAGGTAACTCCTCAGGGAGCTAGAGTTATTTCTTTCATCTCATGTTGCCAAGAACATTACATACTATTATGACATCAATTAATAATCCTAATGTTAGATCCAATGAATGAACCTTTTTATCGGTATAATTAGAAATTAGGTCAGGTGATGTAATTTCTGTTTTCTCTCACAGAATTTGCCGTATATTTTTTAACAAAGGAGGAGTGGAACCATCATGCTAGTGTCAAAGGTATAACAGGTATATACAATGCACATAGTATTATTGCTGGTAGAGCTGAGGAGAAAGGTTTTGTTTGAGGTGGGATACAGCACATAACACAGGTCCTTGATTTAGTGCTGCGGTTTGTATTGATCCTTCTTAATTTGAGGGACAGGCACCTAAATTAAGAGAATAAACAATTTGTGTCTCTCCATAAACAATTAAGAGAGGCAGGCATTTCCAAATGACCAAATCAATGCAGTTAAGATCTGAATTGCTCTGTGTAACACAATTGTTCCGTTCCAGCTCAAAATATACTGACTCCCTGAATAGACACAGAGAGAAATCATTGCAATGGTGAAGACAGATATCTGTCTTAGCTTACCCATAGAAGCTTGTCTGAAAATAATCTGAATTTATTTTTATCAAACTTTAACATATTAAAAACTTAGATTTTCAGTCTAGGCTAGATTCACAGGCTCCTGAACAGTTAATAGAGAAGAACAGACTTTTTTGAAAGCAATTAATTGCTGAGTATTTTAAACAGGTGGGATGAATTGCCCTCTGGAAGTACCAACCCCTTCTCATTAAGCATAAAGAGTTGAGGATGATTACATTCTTAATCACCTAAAGTCAATCACTAAATTTCAGTGGAATAAATCCTGACCAGAGCAAGCTAGTGTATAGAGTAGAGTATCCTTGGATATACTAGCTCAGATCCACCAGTACCATTAGCATTTTACTGTGTCAAGGTAAAATAAAGCCTGCTCTTCAGTTGAGTAAATTAGCTCTGCTTAATGACAGAAAGGAGAGTGCCCATGAGGACACTACCTTGCTCTTTCAGCTCTTCAGGTTGTTTTGTTGGAACTGCACAAGTAACTCCTTACAGTTCACTGCTGCGTGCTGTAGATATATATTTAGAACTGTGATATCCTCCTAATTTCTTTCTGGTGCTAAGATTGGGATAAACAGAAGCAATGCTGCTCTTGGCAGTACATGCCATGCCTGGGCAACGGTGCCTCACATCAGAAAGCATCTGCCAGTTCTCTACCTTCTCAGTGTGCCCAGGGTAAAGGAAAGAAGCTCTTTACAGAGGAGTTCCACCAGATATGACATGGTGAGTTGGCTTTCTATGTTGTTCTGTGGTGCTGGTCCACTGCAGACAAAATTTCCCTCACATTATATGAAATACATGTAAATTGGATTGCTTCATGGTTAACACTGCTAAATTAATAATAATATGTAAATAAATTACAAGCTATCTTACTCAGAAACACTATAACATGAAAAGACTTGGCAAACTACAAAGGATGAATGTATTTGTACAGAAAAACAACCTTCTTAAGTGCTGAAGCTATATTTCCTGAGAATATTAAATATTTTAGGTATGATAAAAAGACCTGTAATGCCTGTATGATCATAGATGGCCATCATTAGATGGCCTTCTGAAGACTCTCTCTTCCATCCCCAAACTGAATGAAAAACTCCAAAAGTCCATCTCATTCACTGTTGTAGTTGTCACTTGGTGTTTGCGTGCGTGCATGTGAAAACATCAACGTATTTAGGCCTGGCTGCAAGCCAGCGTGTGTGTGTACATGAGAAAGAACAGAGCTTCACTCTACTGTAAAGGCACTGGCACGGTTATCAGCCCTTCTGTTTGTTCTTATGGCTATAAATAGACAGCAACTTTTAGTTACTGTACAGTCCCGACTATTATACAATTTTTGAAGGGGAAACTCAGAAGCAATAGCATGGGCAGGAACAGCTAAACCATTTTGCCAAATTGGTTTAAAGCAATAAAACAATGTCTAGAATTACTAATTCTTACTGTCAAATAACACATGAAAAGAAAACTTTGTTGTCTTTGGCTTACAAATGGAGAAGAACATGCAAGCCCTTAGCCTTAGTGACCAACTATAATAGCTGAAGTCACCCTTGGATTAAAAAAAAAAAAAAAAGACTTATTTTTCATTGTAACTGCTATTTTTGAGCCCTCTGCTGGCAAGACTCTTTCTAAAACAGACATATTCAACTTAACAAAAAATGTATGGATAAAACTCTCTTGCTCTCTAAATGATCACTTACAATTCAAGTAAAAATCTTATGCTGCCTATGCTGCAAATCCTTTTCCAGGTAAAGAGCTATCTTCTATTAGTTTCCTTAGCCACTGTTTTGCTTTGTTCCCTGCCCAATGTAAGGAACTTTGTAGGCAAAAGGAAACCATCAGCTGTTAAGATCTAGGGTGCCCAGCCCTGACTTCCATCCTACCCATCCACCTGCCCTCATCCACAGATCTTCAGATCTGTTTAACGGTCTTTGTTTTGCAGCCTTTAGAAGCCCCCATACATCTCCATAGAGCATGCATCTGCGTGGTTTATCAAAGGACCATGATCCAGTCAAATCTGAATGAGTTATTTCAACTCTTTCCAGCTATTTCTCATAAGGTGCCAGGCATCCTCAGTCATTCCTCGCATTACAAAATCCTAGATCCTACTGAAATTACCTGGAATATTTCTCTACTATTTCTCTGACCTTCTTCAGGCCCAAGCAGGCTTATCCTAACCATGCAGAGTGAATTACATATTATATCCCTGGGACAGTTTCCTGTGCAAGAAGGGATCCTTTGTCCTCTTTTCTTCAGAGCTCAGGTGTCTGACCCCAAGGGTCCGGCCTGAGCTGGACTGAGTGCAGAAATGCCTGTACAGCTCACTTCCATGCATCCTTCAGCTGGTAATGCTTACAGCTCCTATCTGGCTGGACTAGAGGCGTAGCAGAGTAGCTGAAGCCAACAGTGGTGTGAGTGAAGGATAGAAGGAAGGATAAGATCATGAGAGCAACAAGTACTTACTGCAGGTCAGATATCAGAGGAAGGAGAAGAGGGCATTGGGCAAGGTAGCAGCTGCTTTAACAGTGAAGGGAGAAGGCCTTAGAGCGTTGTTGTTATTTTTAACAAGCTGAGATAGGAGGGGTCAGGTGATAATAGCAGGTCTTGCTGCCTCCTGAATCTGATAGTAGTGACGAAGAGGAGTTGAGTCCCATTAGCTTTGTTAATGAGCGTTCACTAGCTGAGAAGGTTGGCACTTGTGACCTTGGGGGGTGTTCTAATAGTTAACTTACAACGGACACAGGAGGATCCAAGACAATATGAAGGGTGGGATTCAGGTGCCTAAACATGTCCAGTGACATTTTTTTTAGATGACTTTGTGTATTTTCCAGCATTTTTACTTTGTTTATTTTTAAAGTAAATGAGGTTTTATATCAACATTTCCTGAGAGGTCATATAATACCAGCATGACATGCAACACAAGTACTGCCAAAGTCTAACAAATGGACAGACCAACCCCTGAGAGATAAGCGAGGGTGGTCTGATCAGCCTCAGATATCATCATTCACTCTGACTGCTTGTTAGGGCAGAAATTTATTGCTTAAAGTAAAACTAGATCAAATTGAGAGAGTGGGGGATGTTTATATGTGTGTGCCCTTGGGTGAAAGGGAAATGAGTAAAGGAGTTCAATCAGTTGTCTCCTCAGCCCTGTAGTCTACCAATCATGCTGGCTTTGGTTTTTGAGATTCTTCTAGCAACAATATGTCCTTTTGCTCAAAATCGAGGTAAAAGGAGGAGTTGACTAGCAAATTGGGGTTCACCGAACAAAACATTCTATTTAGGCTATCACCCCTTTCCTGGACATACTTTCTCTTTCAGCTGTGGAGACAAGAGGGATGGCCTTAGCAATCCTCTTTTCTGAGGGTACCAAAATAATCAGTCTTGTGACAAGAGCCTGCACACACTGGGGCCGGTATGCAACCAGGCAGGAGGAAAAAAAAAAAAAAAAGCCTTTTGGCCATATATTGGGCATGTTTTGGATGCTTTACAGGAAATTCAGGCAGTACAGCCCTGGAATTACTCTAGGACAGTCTACGTGACCCCTCCAGCCAAAAAGCAGGATGTCATTGTTTAGTTGGCATGTAATGCAAGAGTTTAGCAAGGATTGCTAAGATATGCATCTAAGAGCTTCAAACAGCACTTCTGGAATACAGCTTTTAACCGCATATTTGCAGTGAAGCTCAGCAAGATTAGGAAACCTTTGTTTGCTCTTCTATCTCTAGAGTTTTTTCAGTGGGAAACACCAATACAGTAAAATGTATTTAGAATTTAAAGGAAAAAAATAACAAAGCCCTACTTGATAATGAATCTAACTCTATGTGCGTAGTGGGTCCTGTATATTTACTGCTTATAAAAGTAATGTTTCACATAAAACAGACTTCAATTATTATGTTTTGTTTCTTTTGAAACTTCAGATCATGTATTTTGCTACTTTTTTTTTCCGTGTGCAAAACCCCTTTGTCAATATGAAGGAGCTCCTTAAAAACACCCAAGGAGCACACTTTCAGTATTTGTTATCACGAAGACAGACAGCCATATTGCTAATTATCCTGTCAGACAGTCCTGTTTGGAAAGCAATGAGAGTGAGTATGAAATGTAGCAAGTGGGAAAACCAATAACTAGAAAAGACCAAAAGTCTATCAAAAGAACTTAACCACTGGTAACACAAATGTATTTAGATTTCTGCAAAGTCCATTTAGAGGGCAACATCAATCCTTCATGCACACATACAAAGCAAGAGTGTTATAGAAAGAGCCACTCCTGAGGCAGCACATGCTCCATTAACTCTCTTCTTTTGAGATGTATCCACTTTTTTAGAAGGAAGTGATGGAAAAGAACATTCTTTTTGGCCTTTGCCTTGTTTCTTATGTAAAGAAATGTTCTTTAAGAGTTTATGATGTAAATACACGTTTTAGCATAGATAGCCTTCTTTATCACTGCAGTCTCTCCTGTGCCATGTCAGGTAGATCTGTTCCTATCAAAGAGAGTTTAACTGACATCTCAGCCTTTAGACTGTATCATTAAGGATCTTCTGGGATTTAGCTTGTCCCTCCTCGAGTGCACCGCGCGCATGGTTGCTTAGAGGCAGAGTAAGAGGTTTTGATCTGCACTGTCTCTATTTATGATTGACTAGCAGAGATTGCATGGCCTCCCCAGGCAATCTCCTTTGTTGAATTAGACAAATAAGTATTTGGCCTAGGTTGACTTAATCCCACCCTGGGGCAGGGAGGTGGACTACTTGACCACCTGACATCCTTTTTAGTCCTATTTTTTCCACAGATTTTGTGATTCTTTCCTGAGAAGAAGGCTGGTGGGATCTTCAAAAGGTTAGGCACTGGAAAGAGATGAGGACGAAAGACTGAGGCTGTAAATGTGTTTAGAAGCCTATTTATTTCTATGGAAGCTATATTCCTAAATAATTATGTAGACCAAAGACCAAGCCCAAAACAATCTGAATATCACTTTCTCCTGAGAAAAGTAAGAGAGACAAAAAAAAAAAAAAAAAAAAAGACAAAAAGAACTTTGTTAGGATCCTTTAACTCTCTTAAGATTTGTGCATAATCCTCTTCCTAAAGGTGTCCATCCTTTGCCAATTTCATTTATTGTTTGAAATCTTATCAGATCCATCAATACACAGTCTCTATCTCATGACTGATCCATCTTTTATTGAATCAAAAAGTCCAGTTATTACTGAAGTATTCATGCTGCCTAAGTTACGCAAACCACACAATGTAGAAGCCTATCTCAGCCATCACTACCACATCTCCTGTCTGGGTGGCCCTGAACAGCGGGCAGGCCAAGTCACACGTCACTCTCTTAAGCTTAAGCAGCATTAATGCTTGTATTAAATAGCTATATCTTGTCTAATTATAGCTATAAAATCATCCCCTACTATTTCATTTTTTTTCCTTTCTGCAAGTTCAAAATCTAATCCTTTTAGTAACCCAAGCAGTGGTCATCAGAACCTATCATTTGGAAACACTGTGTGGAAACATTCTGTGCTCCCAACAGTTGTCAAGAGATACATAATTCGCTCTTTTAGTAGTTTTTTTTCCTGTAAATAATTTCATATATCTTATAACTCTAGTTGTCACCATTAGAATTCCCTGTATTTTGTCATTGTCCTCTTGGTAAAATGATGTCACAACGTGCAAAGGGATGCAAAAAATCAGTTATCTGAGGTATGGTCAGACCACAAATTGTGCAGAGATAGACACTCTTTCCTGAATAGTATGTGCAGGCTTAGACCTCTGAATGTTACAACTGCAGTTTAAGATATACATTAAAATCTACAAAGCTGAGTTATGTCTGGCCGCAGCTTACCTGAATGATCGTATTTCTTTAGAACATTATTAAAGGAGTTACAACCCACTCAGTTTCCTTTGGTGTTGGTTCGGAAATAGGAAAAGTTTTCTGACGGACTTATTTCAGATTTAACACTATTATATAAATAAATTAGCATACTTTGGACTGTTGCCAGTCCTTGAAACTGCGTCCTCCTAAGGTCACTTCACATCCACAGTTGCCTGGCATGTCAAGAGACGTACACAAAAGGTTTTAAGCTTCAATGCTCTCTAAAAAAAAATACTTACCAAAAGAAGCTGTAACACTAAAAAATGAAATGCTTCTAATATGAAGGCCATTACAGGCATTCATGTAAATGCTCTACATAGTATTTAAACTATTGTAATTCACAAAGTCAGAAACTATATGTCAAGCATTCAGAGAAGTTATAATGCAATTTTATTGTACATTTACAAATGACTTAATTTAAGAGTATCTAGAGCTGTATCATGTTGAGACCTGAGCCATAATTTCTGAGCATTTTCTTCTGTTAAATATTCACGTGAAATACATGTACACTAGGGATTCCACCTCTTTATTCAAAGTATATGCTTAGGGCTCATATTTGATCTTATATACAGGAGTGCAGAGCAGATATATGTCCATCACTTTCCATCCTTCCCCGAAATGAATGGTCTGGGTGGGGTTACACTGAGTTGCCTGTAGGTGTCTACACTGAAGGTATCTACCTTCCTAAGTTCACACTGTAACTAATAAAGAGAAATATTATTATTATTNTCTCAAATGCAGATACAATCAGTTAGATGAATTTTGTTCTTCAATTTATATTCTCCATTAGAGAAAATTATCAGGCCACCCAGATTCAGGAGACTGAATAAAATCTGAGAGAGTGGAAAAAGGGCATTCCTGAATTCAGTAACAGAGAGGCTACAGCATGCTGGCACCTTACGGGTAGAGAATGTGTGTAAGCAGGACAGTTACTAAGCCTGGATTCAGGAACTGATAAACCAGGAAGGAAGAAGTTTGCTTTAGCGTGGCATAACAAGTTTGGTATGTGATCGTATGTTACAACATGTTATTCTGACCATATAAAAGTTCTTCCCCTTTGTCAAGCAGAAGCTGTGTCTCTTGTGGGTTCATGTAAACAGATTAAAATCACATACTCTTTTTTTTGAAGAAGCAAATCTGGTTGAAAAGTCACCCAGCATTAGCAAATGCTGACTCAACGAGGCGAATATGTAGCCAGGAGTGAATCACTGCCAGGAAAACTTTCAAAAACTATATTTCAAAAACTGTCATCATATTTTATTAGGCCAACATCACAGATGAATCAAAGTGTTTCAGTAAAGAGTTGTTATTTCCAAATTAATTTTGTTTATAGAATGCTCTTCTAGAATATTCAGGTATTACTTTTCTATGGCACTGATAGTAAAGAGTGTATTTATTTCAAGTGAAATTTTGAGATTTGGTTAGCACTTAGGAAGGTTGTTTTTAAACTCATTTGTTTACAAACCTATGGAGTTAGTTGGTCATGATCTAGCTGTACAACCTTGCAATAACAGCTTTGTCTTCATTTTGACTACATTACAATTAGGTTATTTCATTAAATTGAAGATGTTGCTTTCTGAATTAGTGTCTTCACATATCCAGGCTCTTCATGAGATTTGTCCAATACCAGCAAAATAATGGCTGGATCATTGGCTTTATTGTATCTAGCCCTACAGAAGGTATTTGTAAGTTAATCTAAGATGTGGTATGTCCTGTGGCATTCACGACACCTTTGGTTTTTACAGTTTGTTAGATTGCATTTCAGCACAGGGTTAATCTAACAGAGATACTATTCAGCCTGAGATTCTTTCTGCTTCTTTCTTAAAAGTTGAGTAGATTTGTTAAGCTAGATGGCTGTGTAAACACCAGAAATCAGGCAACAAATGTAGCCCGAACCACCTCCATATAGCTTCTTAGTTTATTTGGGTAAACTCTAATAAAATTGTATATGTATGTATATGCATATATANACTATTCAGCCTGAGATTCTTTCTGCTTCTTTCTTAAAAGTTGAGTAGATTTGTTAAGCTAGATGGCTGTGTAAACACCAGAAATCAGGCAACAAATGTAGCCCGAACCACCTCCATATAGCTTCTTAGTTTATTTGGGTAAACTCTAATAAAATTGTATATGTATGTATATGCATATATATTTAGGGCACAGAAGATCATTCTTGGTAGGGTTTATCAGCAGTTGTGCTTTTGTGGTGTGTAAAGGGCAAAATTTCAGATATGGCAACATCCAATCATGAACACTACAGAAAAACAAGAACAACATGAAGTGCACCATGTTTCACTGTATTTCACACGTTACTCTCCAAAACCATTTGTTTCTCTTAAGAAATATTTGACTACTGTAATTTCAGGGCACTTCAGAACCTCTAACATATTGTCCCTCTTCAGAAATTGTGACATTATTCCCACTTTATAGCGTGTAACAAAAAAGATTAATAACTGGAAACATGTAAAAAGTAGGTATGTGATACAAACGACATTTTCAGGCTCCCTGCTGTATGCAGCTAGGCACTGCTAAAGGGTGATTCAGTCCTCATATCTTCAATAATCCCATTTTTAGGATGGAAAGGATCCACTTTGAGGTGTTTCTGTCTATTTTCATCCCTATGGTGCATCTGACCTACTCACCCAGACTTTTCTTGTAGTAAATGGAGATAGAGAGGTTTCAAGAGCATTATTCATCTTATTATAAAGTAGGTATCTAAGGTAGGTTGGAAGAACTGTAAATTAAAGTACCTTTTATTTCTATTGATCACAAAAGGAGCCTGGAGAGATGAGCACAGAAGTATCTTCACTGTAGGCATCTGAAGTTAGTTGTAAAGAGATGCTTCCATTCAGGTACACCCTGCAGGAGTGTGCTCATTTGAAGGAGATTGGTACTTTTGTGGACAGCAAGAAAAGCTCCCAGGAGTATTTATTTTCTCCTTCCTGTGACTTGTCTAATTTGCAGGGCTGAGATCAACGCAGCAGAGTCTCTAGTCCTTAGATTGGAAAATAATGGGTTCCCCCTTTGGAGCTTTTAATCTTGCATAGCAGGTCCTTTGCTAGTCTAGTTTTACTGGGAAGGACAGAGGTGTCCCAAAACTGTTCTGTAAGGTGGCAGTTTGGATAAAAGGGAGAAACAGTTTAAATCCTGTTTGACTGTCAAAAGCCTAAAATCCACCTCTCGTGGTTCCTGACAGGGTGCTCTACTTGTACATATCAGTTGGTTTACCTCTTCCTTAAAGCAAACAGACAAAAAAGACTTATGATCTTTATGGTATATTGCAGATATATAAGCAAATTCTGTACCTCAGACAGCTACAGACTTAAGAAATATATGTTAAAGTGATAGAAGAAATTTAACTTTCACAAATCCAAATATTTCATGCCCCAGGAAGTTTACATTATTTCATCTCATTTAAATGGGTTCTGAACTAAAAGTGACCATGCAGGTGTTGTGTTCGTTACTGACCTCTTATCAACATGCAGTAAGGGGCAAAAAAGCAAATCTAAACTGAGACGTGTAATGGTGAGTAACACATTAAAGAGATTAAGTTCATTATATAAATGAGTGGCCTGGAATACTGCATGTAGAAATGGTGACTTGCTTTACGAAGATTTTGCTTGATTCAAATGATTTCATAGATGAGACGCTAAGGCAGGAGAATTATATATATTCTGTGGATATATATGATGTGTTTGCTGTTCATTTGGACCTTCAGTGTGGCACTTAATCCATAGAGGGACTTGAACTGTCTTTAAAAAAAAAAAAATAAAGTTATATTGTTTCCTAAGGCTTACAAGTACAACAAAACACCAAGGCTTNATTCAAGGGTCATTCAACCTGTCTTAGATTCAACTTCAGGGTTAAATTAAGTGAATTCTAGGAACATTTATTGCTTTGACT
>VXAL01006202.1:213861-226775 GCA_013399475.1 Chauna torquata
ATTTGTCCAATACCAGCAAAATAATGGCTGGATCATTGGCTTTATTGTATCTAGCCCTACAGAAGGTATTTGTAAGTTAATCTAAGATGTGGTATGTCCTGTGGCATTCACGACACCTTTGGTTTTTACAGTTTGTTAGATTGCATTTCAGCACAGGGTTAATCTAACAGAGATACTATTCAGCCTGAGATTCTTTCTGCTTCTTTCTTAAAAGTTGAGTAGATTTGTTAAGCTAGATGGCTGTGTAAACACCAGAAATCAGGCAACAAATGTAGCCCGAACCACCTCCATATAGCTTCTTAGTTTATTTGGGTAAACTCTAATAAAATTGTATATGTATGTATATGCATATATATTTAGGGCACAGAAGATCATTCTTGGTAGGGTTTATCAGCAGTTGTGCTTTTGTGGTGTGTAAAGGGCAAAATTTCAGATATGGCAACATCCAATCATGAACACTACAGAAAAACAAGAACAACATGAAGTGCACCATGTTTCACTGTATTTCACACGTTACTCTCCAAAACCATTTGTTTCTCTTAAGAAATATTTGACTACTGTAATTTCAGGGCACTTCAGAACCTCTAACATATTGTCCCTCTTCAGAAATTGTGGCATTATTCCCACTTTATAGCGTGTAACAAAAAAGATTAATAACTGGAAACATGTAAAAAGTAGGCATGTGATACAAACGACATTTTCAGGCTCCCTGCTGTATGCAGCTAGGCACTGCTAAAGGGTGATTCAGTCCTCATATCTTCAATAATCCCATTTTTAGGATGGAAAGGATCCACTTTGAGGTGTTTCTGTCTATTTTCATCCCTATGGTGCATCTGACCTACTCACCCAGACTTTTCTTGTAGTAAATGGAGATAGAGAGGTTTCAAGAGCATTATTCATCTTATTATAAAGTAGGTATCTAAGGTAGGTTGGAAGAACTGTAAATTAAAGTACCTTTTATTTCTATTGATCACAAAAGGAGCCTGGAGAGATGAGCACAGAAGTATCTTCACTGTAGGCATCTGAAGTTAGTTGTAAAGAGATGCTTCCATTCAGGTACACCCTGCAGGAGTGTGCTCATTTGAAGGAGATTGGTACTTTTGTGGACAGCAAGAAAAGCTCCCAGGAGTATTTATTTTCTCCTTCCTGTGACTTGTCTAATTTGCAGGGCTGAGATCAACGCAGCAGAGTCTCTAGTCCTTAGATTGGAAAATAATGGGTTCCCCCTTTGGAGCTTTTAATCTTGCATAGCAGGTCCTTTGCTAGTCTAGTTTTACTGGGAAGGACAGAGGTGTCCCAAAACTGTTCTGTAAGGTGGCAGTTTGGATAAAAGGGAGAAACAGTTTAAATCCTGTTTGACTGTCAAAAGCCTAAAATCCACCTCTCGTGGTTCCTGACAGGGTGCTCTACTTGTACATATCAGTTGGTTTACCTCTTCCTTAAAGCAAACAGACAAAAAAGACTTATGATCTTTATGGTATATTGCAGATATATAAGCAAATTCTGTACCTCAGACAGCTACAGACTTAAGAAATATATGTTAAAGTGATAGAAGAAATTTAACTTTCACAAATCCAAATATTTCATGCCCCAGGAAGTTTACATTATTTCATCTCATTTAAATGGGTTCTGAACTAAAAGTGACCATGCAGGTGTTGTGTTCGTTACTGACCTCTTATCAACATGCAGTAAGGGGCAAAAAAGCAAATCTAAACTGAGACGTGTAATGGTGAGTAACACATTAAAGAGATTAAGTTCATTATATAAATGAGTGGCCTGGAATACTGCATGTAGAAATGGTGACTTGCTTTACGAAGATTTTGCTTGATTCAAATGATTTCATAGATGAGACGCTAAGGCAGGAGAATTATATATATTCTGTGGATATATATGATGTGTTTGCTGTTCATTTGGACCTTCAGTGTGGCACTTAATCCATAGAGGGACTTGAACTGTCTTTAAAAAAAAAAAAATAAAGTTATATTGTTTCCTAAGGCTTACAAGTACAACAAAACACCAAGGCTTTAAACCACAGCAGGAAAATATGCCATGTCTGGAAATGGTGCAAAGATACAAAGGTGCTTGTTTGGGTACAGGGCAATTACAGGCTCTTTCAAGTGGCCACCCCTTTTAATGGTCCTAGCATTGTTTATAGAAATTTAGTGAGTGTAGGAGGCCTGACAGCAACCCAGCTCAAAAACCTGTGTGCACTGTGAATCGAGCAAGTGTATCAACCATGTACACCTCACCTTCAAGCTGAGTCTTTCAATTAAAGCTGCCAATTTTACTTCCCTGAATATACTATTGGAAATACCACGAATACTGCAAATAGTAAGGTTATCTGACTGCAAATACTTATTTAGCTATCATCTAAGGCAATTGGCAAGATCTCTCTAGATGTAGTTGTGTAGTTCGTGGTGGAGATCTTGATTTACCTGCTTTAACCACAGATTTACGTGCTGTAGCAAGAGTAATCTTTACGGTGGGTCAGATACTGGTGACCTCTGTCCTCTCCCTCATTACTTGGTAAGTGTATGCTCGCTAATTGAGCTGTTAATGGCAAATAGCTTTTTCGTTTTTTTAAGGAAAAGAAGTTTTATAGCTAACTCCTTTTAAGAGAGGGGAATGTAGCTGCATATATTGTGCACTCTGTCATTAAGTGGATACTGAAAAACACTCACCACAAAATACTGTTTGCTCTCTCTAGGGCCCCTTTGGCCAACCATATTCACTTCCACTTCAGTGGACTTGTGTCAGGTATGAATTCGGCTTTCCAAGTCACATAATAGAGGGACATCACAATGGTGGGCAATGTTTTGAAACTGATAGTTCACTATTTTTACGTTCTCATAAACAATCCACTCAGAAATCTCAAAGGTCACAGCACCAGCTGTGGAACATGCTGCAACACCTGGGCTTTGGATTCCATTCTGTATCAGCACTGAAGAGAGCTGCCTCACATGCAAGCCTGAGGATGCTTAAAAAGGGATTTTTTTTTTTTCAGGAATATGAAAAATATACATATGAAATGGCCGAACTTGTGGAAGTGCATTTAAAAATAATAATAAATAAAAATAGAAGCACTGGAGTCAATAGGGTTAGGGTTTAAAATCTCTGATAACCTGGAGTGGCATTTATCGCACCTAATTTTGTAAGTCGAAGAGTTAAGTATGGAGTCTAAACCAGGAATTTAAGCTTCCCTATAGCAAGGATGGAAGGAGATGGGCACTTCCCAAACATCTTTCAAAGAATGAGGTGAATCTAATCCCCATCTCCTTTCACTGATTATAGGAGGAGTCTCTCTACAGCATGGTGGCGCCAAATGTCTTTATTTTTATTATCATGAGAGAGAGAAGTGATTCAAACCTCCTCCTACTGCGGCTGATAGACCGTGGTTTAACATACAGTCAATGGAGGAAGTGAGGTGCAAGGTCTAAGTCAGACACGCAAAATAAATGGTCTGATTTTAGTGTATTTTATGTCCAAGAGGGTGATGAGTGACACAGAACACTGGTATCACATAAGGTTATTGACTATATATTTGAAAAACTGTCTCCTTACTGAAATGCCATAAGCACATTTTACTCAAAACTTAGATTAAAAATGGGGATGGACCAAAGGGTCTTTCAGCTTTGGTGGTCATATTCTGCCTCTTGCCTTATACTCATACATGTTGTGATGAGAAATCTGAAACTGCTTTGCCCAAGTTTTGGGGTTCTCTTTACTGGCAGCGAGTTGCCATGTCCTAACTCTGTGGTGAGTACATGGTGCACCCTTTCTCAGACACTTGTGCCTTCAAAAATCTTCCCTCTAAAATGAGCTGTAACCTGAAATTGGAATTATTACGTGTTAACTTTTGGGTTTTGTCAGTCATGAACACCTTCTGCATAACTGATAAAGTAAAATCAGCTTGATCCAGATAGTTGTTGCTTCAGAATAGCTCCTATTTTATAGTGTATGTTGACATTAATTGATGACTTATTTGAATGTGATGACAAGTCTGGAGAACTGGTTTGAACCAAATTTACAGAAGTGCCTGGAGTTCAACTGGCAACATTACAAACGACTAATTGTAATAGGTACACGAGTGAAACAGACACCTGCATCCATATGACTTGCACATTAACAAAATCCTCATCTGCAATATTTTAAGTTGTGTTCTTATCTTGGTAAAACTCCCTGAACACAATATGAACTTTGAGTGGATGTCTCAGTATCAGATCCAAAAGGTTAAGACCTCTCTGTATTCACCCCAGTTGTGTGCATAATCACAGAATCACTGAATGGTTGAGGCTGGAAGGAACCTCTGGAGGTCATCTGGTTCAACCCTCCCCTGCTCAAGCAGGGACACTGTTGTGGTTTAGCCCCGGCAGGCAGCTCAGTGCCACACAGCCACTTGCTCGCTCTCCCCAGGCGGGATGGGGAGAGAATCAGGAAGGTAAAAGTGTGAGAACTCATGGGTTGAGATAAAGACAGTTTGCTTGGTAAAGCAAAAGCTGTGCACGCAAACAAAGCAAAACCAGGAACTCATTCGCTCCTTCCCATGGGCAGGCAGGTGTTCAGCCACTGCCAGGAAAGCAGGGCTCGTCACGCGTTAACGGTTTCTTGGGAAGACAAACGCCATCGCTCCCAACGTCCCTCCCGTCCTTCTTCTTTCCCCCAGCTGTTACTGCTGAGCATGATGCCACATGGTACGGGATGTCCCTTTGGTCAGTCTGGGTCAGCTGTCCTGGCTGTGTCACCTCCCAGCTCCTTGTGCACCCCCAGCCCCTCGCTGGCAGGGCAGCACGAGGAGCTGAGAAGTCCTTGGCTCTGTGTGAGTGCTGCTCTGCAACAACCAAAACCATCACCACTATTTTCATCAAAAATCCAAAACACAGCATTGTGTGAGCCTCTACGAAGAAAATTAACTGTCCCAGCTCAAACCATGACAGACACGTACAGCAGGTTGCCCAAGACCACGTCCAGGTGTCTTGGACTCGGTGCTTTACTCCTGGACTTACAAAATTACGTGTGATAAATGCCACTCCATGTTATCAGATTTAAAGCCCTAGTAGTCTAAGTTAACATTGGCTGATTTAGGAAAATCTCTGTGGAGAAGGGAAAGGTATTAAGTGATTGACATCACTACCTGGATATGAAATGGGAGGGGGATGCTGGTTCTTTTCCTTTTCAGTCTTAAGACTTAGATATCATTCTCTTTCCAGGCTGTGGCTGTCTAACATAAAGGCCAGTAGTTTATAGTCACAGGAAAATGCGTATTTGGCAGCCATGCTGTTTGAATTACAATACGATGAAACTGCCTGTGTGGGATGGTTTTGTTATGACAACTGAATCTACAAAGATTAGGTAAAATTTCTCTCATAAAGTAGGAGAGAGAAAATTACAGTGAAGGGCATCATAAGTGCTTAAACAACAGTTTCTTCAGCCTTTGATATGCAATTTTAGTAGTTATCCAAGGTCAACACAGAGACAGCAGGATTGTCCTTCAGAAGAATTTGTTTCATTTTATGACACATACCATAGTGCCGTGAACCATTAAAAGTATTCAGTCTGGGGATACCTGACAGCTTGTTTGACTGAAGTTCCGGACCTAGTTTAACAGTCTTTGTCATGGAACATGGCTGTATACTACATAAAATGCATAGTATGTCATGTTTATAGTATAGTTGTGTGAAAAAAATATTTAGTTGATAGAAAATCAACATCTTGTCTCAGATAAATTCAAATAATTCTAAATATTTTTACTAAACATAATTCTCGGTCAGCTGCAGAATTACTGCACCATTACCAACAATTCAACTCACCCCCTGACAAACTACTTCCTTCCTTGGATGGCCTGACCAGCAGCCATCCAAAACACATCAAAAAGATAGTAACATACATCTAGATATTGCTGCAATTGTTTTGAGAAGAACAAGCCCATGCTGTTAAAGCCTCTCATCCACTGAGATCGCTCCTCTAGAGAAAATGGACATGCTCTGTGAACGAGCTACTTTAAGACAATGCACATACTTGGTGCAATACAATCTCTCCCCACCACTGGTCACCCAGCTAAACATGAAACATATGCAGAAAATCATTAACCACTGTAACTCCTGCTGGAAGACCGCCCTCTGGATGAAATCTCAGGATGCACGGCTTCATTCTAGGGGTACGGGCCAACTTTTCTCTCAAATTGATTCATAGACCTATCATAAGAAAGTTAAGTCTGGGCAAGTATTCTCAATTTGCTGTTTCTATGACAGGCCAAGAGATAAGACAGGCTTACGTGGTCAAAGGCTTTTCTATTTTTTCCAGCAATTTTCTATTAAAACTATTAGAAGATATTACTATTATGCACAAGTCTTCCTTTGCTTATTTAAGGAGGTAACACTTAAATCATCACAGCCAAAACATCCCCAGTACCAGTTAAAGATATTAAACCGTAGTCAATGGATTACGCTGAAGTTTCACCTCAGCCACCTCTAACATCTGTGCTAGAATTAAATGAATTTGAGTTCCTACTTCTTAAACTCATAGTCCATTAAATGTGGACTTATAATTAGCCCTGCCATGAAAATTAGCATTTGATTCTCTCACACTTTCTATTCAGTTGAGAATACTGCACCATCAGTTAAATAACCGTACCTCTAGCACCAACCAAGTGATCTCTGCTCTTCCAGCCACAATATTTTCTATAAGCGATACTAATAAAATGCCTATATTGCAAATCGCAAAATACACACAAGCCACAGTGTCAAACAGCTTTACTGAGAAGCCATTACTCATCCTCCCTGAAAGTATAAGAACAGGGAGAGAGAAGAAGGGAAATAAATTTCTGTTGCAGTATTTTATAACAGCTATATGTTTACAGATTAAAAAGAAAAAAAAAACACCTTTAGCACAAAGGAAGTCTCTATACTAGCTTAACAGTGAAAACTGATTTAAACTATGTGAAAACTAAAATGGAGTGGGTGTTTGAACGTGGTAAGGCTGACCCCAAATTGCTAATTTCTGACCTTTCTAAAGTTTATTTTTTATAGCATCTGATATGTAGATGTAAAAATGTTTAGTTGAGCTTTAGTTGTAAATAATCCTCTTTCAGCAATTAACATTTTAATATTTTTTGACAACTGAACATCTAACAAAAAATTTTGTAAGGCTTTGTTCATTATGAACAGTACAGGTAATAAGACATTAGAGGATTTCTGCAACAGCAGTATTTTTTTCATTAAGACTTTTTTTTGATGCTTAGTATTATATCTAAATCACAATGCTGCATGTACCGTAACAAGAAAATATGTGTTTGTAGGACATTTGGGGGACAGGAGGTGTTAAATTACTTAGCCTGGATATGATTTCATATCCACTAAGTAGCTTCCATTCTGTTTTCCTTTGCAGAGAAAGTGGTGTCAGGAATGTTTCCCTACTTGTTTCATTAAGAAAATCTATAAGCATTTGACTGTATTGGAATTTCAATGACTTGTAATTAAAACATGACAAAATAAATTCAGGTCGATAAACTGTAGAGACACAGTATCAAGTCCGGGGAAAAAAAAAAAAAAGAAGGCACTTCAGATAAATGAATACACATGAAAGACTTGATTGTGTTGACCTCCACCAGGTATTATGTACTTACCTGTAAGTAAAATACATCTTACAGATAATGCCTTGTTGATACACTGATTTTGGTAATAATTATAATTGGCATAAATACAGCACAACACATGCCCATGCCAACATATACCAATTCCAGATTACATGCTGAGATGAACTTGTCATTGGTGACAGCATTTGGGCTGTTCCTGCCAAGAACATTTCCAATCACTCACCAACTTTGTCCAGGGGAAATGTGACAGAACTCAAAGTTTAGGTCACTAAATATGTTTTTGAAAACAGCTATGTTGCTTATAGTATCTTTACTGTTGCATTCATTACATGTCAAAGAATATACATATGAGTGCACATTGAAAAGTAATGTTATAAGTTCCTTAATCACAGTAAAAATACTTCAAAGAATCCAAACACAAGACATAAACCACAGGTAAGGAAGCTTGATGGAACTACTTATTTACTCAAGCAAGTCACCAAGTCTTTTCTTATTGTTAATAGGAGATCAAGAAGTTGTATTTTGGCTTTGAAACAAAAAGAGTAAGAGTGATCAAAAGGCAGAGGAGAAAGAATGTAAAGGAAAACACATCGCTTCTGAGATCTAAAGTGTGAAAGAGCTTGAAGAGGGTTGGCTTGAAAAGTAGGTTTTCGCAGAGCCAAAGTTGAAGTAAAAATAGTGCTGAGGACACAGAGGGTGGGCAGAATGCCAGTGTTAGGCAGGTGAAAACAATTACTGGGGCGGAAGTAGGAGAAACATCATCAGGTACAAAGACAAAAGTCTATAAAAAGCTTCAGGAACACGAAGGGGGATTTTGGATTGGGTTTTGAAATGATTGTAGGTTGGTACATGCACAAAGATTAACGACCAGCATTATACCCACCCCAGCATCAACAGAACACAATTTTGAGAACAGACTGTAAAAGAGTTTCACTAGTCAAGGAATGAAAGCTAATCCTGATAGAGGCCAGTGAAGTTTCTTCACATTCCTAGGGAAAAATTTACTTGTGGCAAAGGGAAATAAAGCTATGGATGCAAGATTTAGTGGTGTTGGACTTCTCATGAACACCTCTGCCTGCAGGGCAACAGCTATTTGGATTGAAACAAGAGTCATGAAAGAAATGGAGAATAGGTTCGAGACAATGCCATATTCACAAAAAGTGCTAGTAAAGAAGAAATGTCAGGTGGAAGAGAGAAGATCCTTGAGTCAACAAACTGCCTCCTGAGATACTTGGCAGAAAAAGGATGACTGAAAGTTATAGCTTAGCAATTCTCATGCATATACCCAGGCAAAGGACTAGACCCAATAATATATTGAGTAGCCACTTGCATCATAATTTATTATTGAAATAAGAGAAGAAACAGTATGGGAGCAACCAAAAGGTTCGTGGTTAAGTAAAGGTATACATAAGGAACTGAAGTGTTCCCTCATCTGGCTGATGTAACATTTTCAAATTTTTACTTTGTTACAGCAGAATAATTATATATGATTGATTGGTCTTTGGTCTTTGTACACCAAATCACTTGTCATGTTGTGGATGATGAAAATTTTCTCTGTGGCGTAGTAGGTACTGTAAGCTCCTTTATACCGGCTTTTATGTATGAAGTAAGCAAACATGATTTCTTGGGGCTTCTCAGAGACAAGGAACAAGACAGCGTGAGGGGTGGCCTTTCGGAGTTGAATTGTAACAGCAAAATTACTTACACCATAAACAAGCGTCCAAATGCTCCCATAAACCTCATTTGCTGTTTCTATGCTCTCCCCTCACTCTCCTAATTTCCTTGGCAAGATAGTTTATATACTCTGGTGAGAGCTGGTAAATCTTTTTGTGCTTGTAGGTTATGAAACACTGATGCTATCTACTTGGAAACTGTTAGAAAAAAATAGACTTTTGAGTCAGATTTAGTCCCCTTTCCCAGTATTAGGTCATCAAAATTATTTTTTTTACTGATGCATTTTAAGAGCATCTCTAGAATTAATTCTATAACTACCAAACCCTCATGAAAAGTACTGTAATAACAAAAATCAGACTTGGCTACAGTTAAGTGTTAAGATTATACCATATCAACAGAGGGCAGACTTTGATAACTATTAATTTTTTATGTAGATTGTGAACAGTAAACTTCTATTTCTCTCACATAGGAACTATGAGTTGTCAGTTTCAATAATGAGTATAAAATTATGATCCAGAATCAAAACCAGAAGCCAGATGCCTTCAGAAAGGGTTGTATTTAAGATAAGAATTGATTTACATTCATTTTATAATAAGCAAATATCTTGAAAAAGAGATTTATCCTGCTGAACTTCAGCAGGTAATTTATTTAGAAAGAAATGTTCATCACTAGATTTCTATGAGCACATTTTTTTTTAATTAATACTCTGTTAAATGAGCAGATCTTCTTTGTTTTAAGGCTTCCTGTTTCTGTTAACACTCAGAAATACAGTGTAGTAGCGCAGTAGAGCTGCAAGCATTCTTAAAGGGTATGCCGACTCTTTTCTTCCCAGGCCAAATACCAGTCAGTGTATTCATCAAAAAATTATTTTAAAAGATCAATGGACTTGTTATTGGACCCAGTTCTGATTTGTTACACTGACTTCAGTGACAATTGGCAGGAAACTGCTCTGGATTTACAGCTGCATAATTAGACCAGAATTATGTCAGATTTGAACACAAGTGTTGGCACAAGCCAAACACTTAGCAAGCCAAAAATCCCTTCAAAATTCTTATCAACTCCGAAATTCAGAGCACTTTTCATTTCATGTTGTGATGTGAAAGAAAAAAAACAAACACATCTTGCACTTTCTATTCGGACTGTGGAACAAGAGCTCATCGACTTGTTTGACAAGACAGCTACTGCTAAAAAATAAATAGGACTTCTGCTGTTGGTACTCAGATTTACTGCTTGATGATGGAGATAACAGAGATCAAAGAACCTGAACGTGTATCCACTGAAATTCCCGTTGAGTAAAGTAAAGCAGAGTAGAATAGAACAGAACAGTTCAGTTGGAAGGGACCTACAAAGATCATCGAGGCCAAGTACCTGGAAAAAAGAAACTTCTGTATCAGCAAATTCTGGGGAATTATTAGCAGAAGGGCCCAGACCACTCCTTACTACTTTTCACTTGCAAATTTATATTTTTTCAGTTAAGAAGCTAAATCTCTCAAAAATTATTTGTTGAAATGCCTTTCTCTGTTCACTTTCAACACAGGTATTTCAAAAGCTATTCTTCCATCTATCAGATTTCTCTAGCTCTCTTTACCAACTGAAAAGAGATGTCCTGGCTAATAGTTTAAGATAAACATCACAAAAAATATTGGACTGACTTTAACGTAGAAGAGATGGCTCTGTTACAAACACAGTCCAAAACACATAATTGTTAAAGAGAAAATATTTTAAAGGTATGTTTACCTGTTATCCCTAACAGTCTAAGGATATCAAAAGTGAAAAAAAAAAAAATGCACTTCTTATTAGACGCTTTTCTTTCTTCTGATAGAACAACAAAAAAAGTTAGACACTGTCATTTCTTGCCCTTTTTCATTTTCTAACTCAATATATACAAACACATGGACAAATGTACGAGCACACTGTTTGAGCTGCAAACTTCGCAAACGGAAGATTTTGAAAAAAGGAAACTCTCCCTTGAAATGAGTAAATGAGAAGATATCTACTGAATATTGGTTCTGGAAAACTTCTTTACCACAGTTTAAATTTGGAATGAAATAAAGATGGTACACACTTATTTAATAAGTTAATATATTCATGTTGATGAAGACACATCCCTTTAAATCACACCAGCGCTATCTCAAGTGTCTGTGCTGGTTTGTTTGTGTATGTTTTTTTGTTTTAAAACAGAAGCCCAAACCTGACCATTACATCTAGGCAATCCCAATCACTCGATCCCAAACACTGTCATCTCTGACAAGAAGACAGCATGTTTGTGAAACTATAAGAGATCCTTGATCCTGGGACCCAACCTTTTCTACTGAATTATATTCCCTTGAGGCTTAGAAAGAAGACATTAACCTGCTGAAATCCAGGGTGAATGCCTCCTAAAAGTAGGGAAATGGTACTACTGTTTCTTAAAGTAATTAGCTAACTACTTAAATTACTACTTTCTGCAGCAGCATCCAAGTCCATACTTCAGTGTAGATTTTTTTTAACAAATTAGCTTTCTGCAGGCATGTCAATAACAGAACACAAAAGTATCTCACAAATTACAATAATTCCAGTGTTGTAGAACAGGTGTCCACTGATATCTCCCTGCCCCAAGTCAAGCTGAATTATTTGCTGAAATCGATACTTAGATGCAGACGTGACTGACCCTGCCTACACCTGAAATTCTAAGTTGTCCATACAGAAAACAAGATCGCCTGCCATAATGTTGCTCCATCACTGAAGGATTACTTCCCATATTATTCTAAAAGTATGCATCTCGCATTTCCATTGTCATTTCCAAACAGCCTTCTTTTCTTCGGGTTGTTTTGAATCTGCTCCTACTTAGTATCTTTTGCTTTTCTTTCGTTAGAAAATTTTTTTAAAAACAGACTGTGGGTTACATTTCATTAACAAGATGGAAATTTAGCAGCTGTGAGAGAAGACGGATAAAAAGTCACAGCCTGCCATTACGGAATTTTTAAAGGCAAATAACTCCAGCAAGCTCAGACTCTTGCTAATACGCTTTTAACTGCAGACACAAGAGGGCAGAAATACTGTGCGGCCTTCATTCACCCGTTGCTGTGACTAGTCACCTCCGAGGAATGAAACTGGATACGAACTAATGCGTTTTGCCCCGGAGGTATTTATCCGCTTGCTTTCTGGCGCGAAGAAAGGCGGTGCTGACAGGCCGCGCTCCGCACCGCAAGCCCGCAGCCGCGGGGCTCTTCTCCTCCCGTGACCCGCCCCGGTTTTCCTCGGGCGCCTTCCTCTGACCCCGTCCCCCCTCTCGCCTGGCTGGGCCCTCGGGCAGCCCCGCTGCCGCCGCGGAGGGAGAGCGGGCTGGCCGCTACCCGCGGCCCTTGCCGCCCGCGCTCACCTGTCGCCCCGCTCCCTGACAGGGGGGGAAGCCCCGAGCCCTCCCCGGCGGCGACGCGGGCACAGCCCCGCTTTAGCTCTGCCCCAGGGAGCCAGGGCCTAAGGCGGAAGCGGGGACGCCCAGCGAGGGGAGCCGGGTATCTCCCAGGGGGTGGCAGCGGTGCGCTCCGCCGCCGCGGGCAAGCAGCACCGCCCTCCCCCTGACACGGGGCGCTCCGGCCGGCCGCGGTGGCTGCCGGCAAGGCGATCCCCGCTAACAGGGTGATCCCTGCCCACCGCCTCCCCCTTC
>VXAL01006202.1:226797-243081 GCA_013399475.1 Chauna torquata
CTTCCCGCTCCCGCGCCGCCTTCTCCTCAGCAACCTGTTGAGCGGAGGGGCGGGGGCGGGGGAGGCTGTCCCCGCCGTGGCTGGCGAGATTGGCAGGCTGCTCTGCCCAATCGCGCCAGGCGGCCTCGCCCCCCGCGGGTGTCTATTGGCCGCGCGGAGGCACGGGGCGGGGCTCCGGCGGCTGGCGGGGCTCCCCTCCGGAGCGGGGCGCGCTCACCTCAGAGAGCAGCGTGCGCGCGGGGCGAGCGGTGCGGTCCTGTGAGGCGGCGCCGGCGGCAGGAGCGGGGNCTGGCCGGCTGCGTCTGGGTGGGGGTGCCGGAGCCGCCGCCAGGCAGCGCCGCGGTAGCCTCGCCGTGGGCATCGGAGGCGGCCGCCGTCGTGGTGGCCAACCGCGGGCTGCGGGTGCCCCTGGGCCGCTCCGCGTGGCTGGACCCCTCGCGCGACCTGGTGCTGCAGGTGCAGCCGGGCGACCGGTGCCACCTCACCGTGCTGGACGAGGACCCGCTGTGGCAGCGCCCGGGCCGCCTGAGTCCCAGGCGCTTCCCTTGCGACTTCGGCGCCCGCGAGGTGCGGTACTCCCACCTGGGCGGCCGCAGCCCCGCGCGGGACCGCGTCCGCCTGCAGCTGCGTTACGACTCGCCCAGCCGCGCCCTGGTGCTGCCCCTGGTGCTGGAGGTGGAGGTGCTCTTCACCCAGCTGGAGATCGTCACCCGCAACCTGCCCCTCGCCGTGGAGCGCCTGCGGGGCACCAGCAACCCGCTGGATGCCCGCAGCCTGGAGTTTGCCTTCGAGCCGGGCCGGCAACGCTGCCGGGTGGGCCTGCTGCCGTCGCTGACCGGGCTGCCCCGCTATGGAGAGATCCTCAACTACCCTCCGGCGTTGGTGCGGCCCGTGCTTGCAAGTGGGGAGGCGGTGGGAGGCGACCTGGTGCCTGCCTCGATGTGGGACTGCGAGGAGTTCCTGCGCCTGGGGCTGCGCTACAGGCACACGGCAGCCGGCAGCTCCCCCAACCGCGACCTGGTGCCGCTGGTGGCTGAGCTGTGGGAAGCAGCGGGTGACGAGGCGCTGCTAAAGCGCGAGTACTTCCAGGTGCTGGTGCGAATCCGGGCCGGGATGGAGAACGTGGCTCCCAAACCGAGCTTCTTGGCTATGCTCATGATGGAGGTGGACCAATTTGTCCTCACTGCCCTCACGCCTGACATGTTGGCAGCTGAGGACACCGAGTCACCCCCGGACCTGTTGCTCTTCAACATCACCTCACCCTTTGGCCCTGGCCAAGGGCACATGGTCAGCACAGATGACCGGAGCTTGCCTGTCTCCTCCTTCAGCCAGCGTGATGTGAGGGAGCTGCGCATTGCCTACCAGCCACCCATGGAGGACTCAGATCGGGAGCGTCTCTTTGAGCTCGAGCTGGAGGTGTTGGACCCTGAGGGTGCTGCCTCAGAGCCCTTTGCCTTTGTGATTGTGGTGAAGCCCATGAACACACTGGCACCTGTGGTGACCCGCAACACTGGCCTTGTGCTCTATGAGGGGCAGTCACGGCCTCTCTCAGGCCCTGGTCCCAGCCCCAACCTCGTGATCAGTGATGAGGATGACCTTGAGCAGGTGCGGGTGAGTGTTGTGGCAGGGCTGAGGCATGGCCACCTCACTCTGCTGGAGGACAACCCTGCATCTGCTGCACCTCGTAAACACTTCACAGTGGCTGAGCTGGCAGCAGGCCGGGTCATTTACCAGCATGATGGCAGTGAGTCTCCACTCAGTGACAACCTGGTGCTGCGGCTGGAAGATGGTGGTTCCCGCCACCGTGTTGAATTCCTTTTCCCCATTACCCTGGTGCCCACTGATGACCAGCCACCTCTACTCAATGCTAACACAGGGCTGGCCATGGCTGAGGGTGAAACAGTGCCCATCACCACCCGTGCTCTTAGCGCTACTGACATTGACTCACAGGATGCCATCCTGCTCTTTACAGTGGTGTCTGGCCCCACTGCTGGCCAGCTCCTCCTCCGTCAAGCACAGCCACCTCCTGGCTGGGAAGAGG
Organism: Chauna torquata; assembly: GCA_013399475.1. Classification (NCBI taxonomy): domain Eukaryota; kingdom Metazoa; phylum Chordata; class Aves; order Anseriformes; family Anhimidae; genus Chauna; species Chauna torquata. The sequence goes on from VXAL01006202.1 coordinate 228,839, forward strand.
AGGAAGAAGATGGCTTTTCTTGGAGGAGGGTGCCGGGTGTAGGGGGGAGCTCCCTAATCTATGAAAAGCCAGTGAGAGAGTGGCTGCAGCAGGACATTGTGGAAGGGCGTCTCTACTACCACCACTTTGGGCCTCACAGCCCTGGCCCTGGGGTTGTGTTGGACCAGTTTGTCTTTAGGGTCCAAGATGACAATGACCCACCCAACCGCTCTGGACCACAGACATTTGTGATTCGGGTACATCCTGTAGACAGATTAGCCCCAGAGCTGCACAGTAGCAGCAGCCTGCACTTAATAGTTGCAGAACAGCAGGTGACTCCCCTGCGCAGGAAACACTTGTGTTACACAGACCAGGATTCAGGGGACCGTGAACTCCGCTATACGGTAACCCAGCCCCCCACTGACACTGATACTAACCACCCTCCAGATGAGCATGGAGCCCGCCTTGGATCCCTTGTGCTGACTGAGGATCACTCTGTAGAGGTTACCCACTTCACCCAAGCTCAGATCAATCATCACAAGATCTCCTATCGTCCCCCACAGGAAGAACTGGGAGTGGCTCCTCATTTGATTCAGTTTCAGTATCAAGTGGAAGATGCAGCTGGCAATGCAGCTGAAGGGACTTTCACCATCTACCTGCAGCCTGTGGATAACCAGCCTCCTGAAATCACTAATACTGGCTTTACTTTGCCTGAGGGAGGCAGCCATGTCCTTCGCCCAACTGAGCTGGATGCCAGTGACACAGACACTGAGCTTGCTCACCTCCGATTTATCCTGACCCAGGCTCCTCAGTATGGCCAGCTGCAGCTTTCCGGGTACAGTTTGATCCTGGGAGGTGCCTTTGGTTTGGAGGATATCAGACAAGGGAGGGTGGTGTATGTACACAGTGGAGCTGAGACCAACAGTGATACCTGCAGGCTTGATGTGAGTGATGGGGTTCATGTTGTGCCCATCACGATAAAAATGAATGTGCATCCAGTGGATGATGAGGTTCCTATCCTACGGTTGCCCCCAGGCACTGTTGGTTCCTACCTGGATGTGCTGGAGAATGGTGCTGCTGAAATCACTGCTAATGTCATTCAGGGCACAGATGAGGATACAGATGACTTAATGTTGACTTTCATTGTAGAGGAACCTCCTCAACACGGGAACATCCTTGTCCAAGGTGTGCCTGCGGAGAGATTTTCCCAGAGAGATTTGCTGGATGGTGCTGTGGTGTATGCTCACACTGGTGGTGAAATAGGTCTTCTGCCCAGAGAAGATACCTTCAACCTTACCTTGTCTGACCTGTCCGAGGAGTGGAGCATCAGGGGCAGTGTTGTTCAAGGAGTTTCAGTCTTGGTGACCATTCTCCCTGTTGACAATCAAGCCCCAGAGATTTTTGTGGGGGAGCAGTTCAGAGTAATGGAAGGTGACAAACGTGTCATTACTCCTGCTCAGCTAAGGGCTGAAGATGTGGATACTCCTAGTGATGATATACTCTGCACCATTGTTGCTCAGCCCACATCTGGGTATGTAGAGAACATCTCTCCAGCCCCAGGATCTGAAAAATCCAGAGCAGGTATAGCTATAAGTGCTTTTACCTTGAAAGACCTCCGTCAAGGGCACATTTTTTATGTCCAAAGTATACATAAGGGTGTAGAGCCTGTTGAAGACAGATTTGCTTTCCGCTGTTCTGATGGCATTAACTTTTCCAAAAGGCACATTTTCCCCATTGTCATTATGCCCATGAATGATGAAGAGCCTGAAATCTTTATGCGAGAGTTTGTTGTGATGGAAGGCATGAGTCTGGTTATTGATACCCCTATCCTCAATGCAGTCGATGGGGACATCCCTGCTGATGAGTTAATGTTCACAATCACCAGGCTGCCCAGGCATGGCCACATTGTGAACCAACTGGTTAATGGAACTGTCCTAGTGGAGAGCTTCACTTTGGATCAGATAATGGAGAGCTCCAACATACTCTATGAACATGATGACTCTGAGACAAAGGAGGACAATTTTGAGGTGAAACTCACAGATGGTAAATATGCTGTAGTGAAAACGGTATTCATCATGATTATTCCTGTAGATGATGAGACACCCAGAATGGCCATCAATGATGGTCTGGAGATTGAAATAGGGGAAACTAGAACTATTCATAACAGAATATTGAAGGCTACTGACCTAGATTCTGAAGACAAAACCTTGACATACATTATAAGATATGGGCCAGGACAAGGCCTCTTACAAAGAACAAAACCTTCAGGTAGAGTTGAGAACATCACCCTGGGGATGAACTTCACCCAAGATGAAGTGGATAGAAACTTAATTCGATATATGCACTTTGGCCAAGAAGGCGTTCGTGATCTTATCAAATTTGATGTGACAGATGGAATAAATCCTCTCATTGACCGCTACTTTTATGTGACAATAGGTAGCATTGATATTGTCTTCCCAGATGTAATCAGCAAAGGAGTTTCTTTGAAGGAAGGAGGGAAGGTAACCCTCACTACTGATTTGCTTAGCACCAGTGACTTGAATAGTCCAGATGAGAACTTAGTTTTCACTATTACCAGAGCACCTGTTCGTGGTCATCTTGAATGCACAGATCAGCCTGGGGTGTCCATCTCCACTTTTACTCAGCTCCTATTAGCAGGCAATAAAATCTATTACATTCACACTTCAGAAGATGAAGTGAAAATGGACAGCTTTGAATTTGAGGTGACTGACGGCTATAACCCTGTCTTTCGTACTTTCAGAATTTCTATCAGTGATGTGGACAATAAGAAACCTGTTGTCACAATCCATAACCTGGTGGTGAGTGAAAATGAATACAAACTGATAACCCCATTTGAACTGACTGTAGAAGACAGAGATACACCTGATGCATTGCTAAAATTTATCATCACTCAAATACCAGTTCACGGTCAGATCATGTTCAATAACTCCAAACCAGTCACCACCTTCACTAAACAAGATCTAAATGAAAATCTAATCAGTTACAAACATGATGGCACAGAATCAGTTGAGGATAGCTTCTCTTTCACTGTTACGGATGGCACTCATACTGATTTCTATGTCTTCCCCAACACTGTGTTTGAAACAAGGAAACCTCAGACTATGAAGATTCGGATAATGGCTGTGGACAACAGTGTACCTCAAATTGTAGTAAACAAAGGAGCTCAAACTCTCCGTATTCTGGCCACAGGTCACACAGGGTTTCTGATTACCAACAAGGTGCTCAAAGTGGAAGACAGGGACAGTTTACATGTTACTCTCAAGATCAGAATTACAGAGGGTCCTCGCCATGGATTCCTGATTCACCTGGGGAAAGGCAACCATAGCATCAGCCAATTCACCCAAGGTATTACAATACTCCACATGTTCTTTAGTTCACTGGAAACATTCTTTTTCATGTTAAACTCTGTAATAGTTGATAGGAGAATCTTTCCAATGGCAAGTTAATTTATAGTGGCTTTATTAATTTTTAGTTCTACTTATTATTTATTGTGTCTGTGGTAACTTTAAACAGGAAATGGGGTTTACTGGATAAACACTGAATAAAGGAGCATCCTTTGGAGAGGTTACAGTCCAAATAACTTGAAATAAGTCTACATATATTGATTAGACTTATTCAGTGATATAAATTTGGATAACAGGATTGGGTTGCACATGGTTCCAGATCTTTAGAGGCTGCCTTGTTTGAGAGTTTTATTTAGAAAATGCTATGGGAGTGGCCAAGCTATTATTAACTAATGGTCATACCATAGGTAGGGTATCAGTTGCTATACAGTCTGAGTGCGCTTAACTGTAAAAGCAAAATCATTTCCCAGACATGGAGAGATAGTATGAGTGCATTTGTTGCCATAATTACACAGACCTTAACCACAAAGTGTTTGTGGTAAATTAAAAGGTAATGTAAATGTTTTCAAATTATGTCAGTGATACTTACTTTTTACATAGTACTAAAATACTGGGTGGTACAAGTAAGATGAAAACCACGTGTGCCATATGTACTGAAATAAAGCCTTAACATAAGGCTATGAAGTAACTTTCTTTAATTGAAAGGGGAACATTAACTATGCTCTGGAGTGTTTTCCATGTTACTTTGTAATGAGTTAATAGCTTGTCAATTAAAAATGAAATTAGTTTTTTTGGAGCCTCCTGCAGCTGTGGAGTGTGCAGACTGCGTAACTGCGTGCAGGCTCAGAGTTAAAGGGGCCCAGACAGGCCAAGGTGTGTAGGTGGTAAGCGCAGAGGTGAACCCTTGTAGTTGGCAGTATTTCATTTTACGGAGCCCATACTGGTGTGTATCCCTGGTTACAGTCTTGGCTGTGAGTGATGTTCTTGTCAGGTATACCAAATCTTACAACAGGCCTGGTGAGCTTTGAATGCCCTAAGTTTTGCAGTGTCAGTGCAAAAAAGAGGGTAATGAGGGACCAAACATGTCTAAGCTTTGGGAACCACTGCAGCTCCTTAAATGGAAGGCTTCAGTAATAAACTGCAAGCAGTATTTAGAGTATCATTGTCAGAGTAACTGAGAAACAGAAGAGAATGAGTAAGCAAATAAGCAGATTATCACATTTTTAATGGGCTTTCTTTTACATTGGAGAATGTAGAATTACTGAGTGGGTATTCCCTGAAAGCGGTCCACTGCGTAGCACAGTGATACCCCATTTGAGGGGAGCAGAGAGGGAGGGGGAACCAGGATGCCTGAGCTGGGTGAGAAGCCTGCAACCTTTGGGAAAATTGGTTTTAGAGCTGATGAGGATCCCCAGGAAGTATTAACACTTCACAGGTTCCCTGACAGTACTGGCACAAGCACTCTTAATTTGCGTTGTGTTGAAGAGTCTTTTTGAGAAATACACATTTCTTTAATAATTTTCTACTTTGACTCTTTAAGCAGGTAATGCCTGAGCATCTATATGGCATTTCTCTGGTATCTCTCATCTCTACTTTCTAAATGCTTTCTATAATGGTTTATATTTTGTAAAGCAAACACATTAAAATGTCTTATGAATGCAGGGCCAAGCACTTGAGTGAGTCTGGAAAGGCTGCATGAAAGGCAAAAAGCATCAAACTCGTATGGGGTAATACATCTGCTGAGGACAAGGAAAGAGAAGTTACTGGCAGTGACAAAAAAAACTGGGAGTGAAAATCACAGACGAAGTGGCACTGTCTTTTGCTTTCCTTTTTCCTCAGATGCGCTCTTGTCTGTATCTGTTTGCGGTATGGAAGAGGTCGTGAGTAGCAGGGAGACAAAAATTCTTGGCTGGTCCTAGAAGGCTACATTTTTGAGAACTAATATGAGATGCTGAGGTCTTACTTAGACCAAGCTGCACACTCAAAACTCCATGTGTAGTTCACTGTTGTCCCTCACCTTGTAATTAGTGTGCAAAGCACTGTCAAATCCAGAGTAGTGAATTTATGCATATTTCATACGTATGCTAACCTGAGACAAATAATCATCTAATGTTCAGGGCAGGAATAAATATGTCTCTTTTGTCATATTCTTAATGAGCCTTCTGTAAATGCAGATTTTGCAACCAGCCATGCACACTAGTTTTGGCTTTGGAATGCTTCTGTACTGATCATTAAATCTGATGTTACTTTCTTCATGTGTTTTGATCTTTTCCCTTTTTAAGGGTCTGATTTTGCTACATGGAATGACCTTTTACGAACTGCTGAATGGTTCCAGATTCATTAACACGAGTGGGTCGTGGTGGGGCTTATAAAACATATTTACAATCTTCCAATATGTGTTGGAAGGAACCTCTGGAGGTCATTTGGTCCAACCCCTACTCAAAACTGGGCCAGCGTTGAAGTCCGATCAGGCTGCTCAGAGTCATATGCAGCTGAGTTTTGAGAGATGCTCAACAGTTTGTGAAGTTCATCCTAATGCTTTGCCACCTCACAATCCTGTTCCTTGGATTTGGATCTATCTTTGAGTGAACATGCAGACTGACCAATTTGAATGAGGTAACATTCATGAAACGAGATTCCTTGTGCAAGCAGTTTGAGCAGCCTAGTTCATCAGATTGCCTGTAACTGAAAGAGGGGGCAGAGGGATTCTTTGGCAAACAGCTTTCTGACTTATGCTTGAGATTGCTTTTCAGTATCTGCCCACAATACTTTATCAAGTGCTAGAAAGGAAATTAGCCTAGCTTTGCAAGATAAGCTAAAAGCCCCTAGTCAAAATGCAGTTACGCAGAAGGTAGTATGTCCAGGAGATTTGTTCCCTGTCGTGTATTTTGTTCAGGAACAATCAGTGTGGGGCTTTCTAATTAGTATACATCAAGTACTTCTGCCACAAGTCCAGTAGGTAATCTTCAGTTCATGAGTCTTAGTGAAATGAGATTGCTCAAAAGGGGTATTAGAGTGTGGAAGAATTAACTGCTTGATAAAAGGTCTCCAAATTCTGCAAATAGTTCGTGCTTTTTATTCTTTTATATTTAGTTGTTAAAGTAATCTGAGAGAGGCAAGTGACAGTAAGAAAATAAAATACTCTTAAAATACATCAAGCAGTTCCTAAGTTTATTTAAATGATATCTGTTACTTCAAGTTACACCTGAAAGCAACACTTTTAATTCATTATTTTTTCTTTATGCTTTATATTTACAATTTGGTGATAGTAAATGAAGAGAAAGCTTAAAGAAAAATGCTTGTCATGTGGTCATTTCTAGTTTCTAGTGCTGTCCTAGGACAAAAATACATACAAAAAATATTGTATTTTTGTATGTATATGTGCAATATTGTATATTGCACAGCATTCATCTCTGCAAGTCGGGGCTGGAATCTGTTCATAGCAGATATTCATTAAGATTAGATAATTTGTTTAAAAGTGGGGAAAAATCTGTTAAGGAACTGCCAAGTCTTTGACATTTAAAGAAGTTCAGTGGTTTTTAGCTGGTGTTTGGATAATGTTTTGAATGTACACAGTATGATGGGATCTTGAGTGCTGTTTTGGGAGACCCCAGTCCCACGTGGGTATGTTTGTGAGTAAGGGCCAGGCCACATCCCACAGCTCTGCAGGTGTGCTGAGGAGCCAGGAAGAAGGGAAGAGGATAGAGGAGAGCAAGAATCTGCCTTGGCAACAATAGAGCTTGGTTGATGTCTCAGCACTTGGTGTAGCCTCCTGCCTACGTGGTTGCTCCAGCTAAATACACAGCACCTTGTGAGCAGTGATTTTACTCAGCATTCAGCCCTGATAACGCATTTTATCTTCCTTTTCAGGAAAATGTTTTCAGAGAGATGAGTGAATTACGTTGTGAAGTACATTTGTTTCGTAAAGAATATATGTAAATATATGTAACCTTTAATAACTTCATCAATTTTGTAGAATTTTAAATGGAAAGTCAATGCCCTGATCTAGTGCAGATTTTTTTTTTCCCCCTAACAGAAAGCTGCTGGATTTCTAGCGAGGTGAGAACTCCAATATCATATGAATGTTTAGTAGGCAATACAGTTGCACACTAATGAATTATGCTTACAACTAGGTCAGCTTTAGTATAGTTAGCATAACCCAATCAGCTGTGGAAGAAAAGTGTAAAATTGCTTAACTGACTCTAAACATGTACTTAATGAACAGAAAGCAGGTCATTCCTTTGCAATTCTTTTCACAAAAATGAGATTTTTTTAATGACAAGTGGCTTTTTTGATGAGGTGGTCCTGCAAACATTGGCTCAAGTGCTTATCTTTATATATATTGGAACCATTGATTTTGATAAGGTTACCCGCATGTGCAGAGCTAAGTACCTGTGTAAGTGTTTGCAGGTTGAAAGATTTATTTGCTGCACTGGCATAAAAAGGTATTTGTTTGCATCCTCTTTACAGCCCTGTGAATTTTTGATCTTTAACTTTCTTTCAAACATTTATAGAAGAGATTCTTTAGTGACATATACTGGCTGATAGGGTTCTTAACTTGTTTGACTTAGAAGATGTCTGGCTACTTTTGGAACTGAAGATGTTGAGGAGCTCTAATAAAAGTGCTTTTGGTTTGCTTTTACCAACACACATGCCATAGCATGGGAATGGAACTTGGGTGGTACTTGAGACCTACTTAATGCTATTAATTTCTAGAACTTTCTCTTAAAAATTAATAAAATAGAAATTACTCCATGCTGTTTGGTGTAGCATCAGACTTGGATTTTTACCAACAGAAGAAAGAAAGAAAGAAAATGGTAAAAATTAGTTTTTGTATATTGCATATTTCTTGTCACTACTCAAGGAAACCAGAAAACACTACGTTAATAAATATTTGTTTACCTGTTGCAGGCTTTCTTTATTGGAATTGAGTATTCAAAATTGTGCATTGAATTTTTTTGTTACTGAAGTCTTATTTGTCTACTTAAGTTGCATCTTTCTGGGTTCTTAAAACAGTTAATCACTGTGATGGCACCTTCATGTAAGTTATACGCCATATCATTTGAAAACAAACTGATAGGAAGAAGAGGGCATTCTGGGGGGGACTAAAGAGGTTAAGATCTCTGTACTGCAGAAGGGACATCCTATCCTTGAGATAATATGCCACATGCCAGAAGTAATGTAGTTCTAGAAGCAAGGGTGGGTTGTGTGGATTGATTTGTCTTGCCTCTTTAATGGAGGGTAGAACTTAATACAGAAAATACCCTGGGTTTTGTTCCTGTTTCAGCCCCAGGTTTCGCGTGGCCTCTGATAAGTTATTTAGGTAGAACGCTTTGTACCTCCTTTCAAACATCTGTGTGGTAGATATCTGCATTTGAAGCTGGTGCTTGAAGATCTTCCCTAATTATCAGACGTGGCTGAAATAGCAACAATACTCAGAGTATTTTCTCCATTAGAGCAGGCTACAGTACTTCTCAGGATGAAGAATAGTGACAGAATCAATATCTTAGTGGAGATGGACCTCTGTTTAAGAAAATGCACCAAAAAAATATGAAATAGTTCTGACTGTTGAGCCTATGTTCTTGCATTTCCTTCTGGTTCTGTTTGTAAATACATCTTAAATGACAAAGGGGACTGGGGAGAGGGAAATAAAGGGAGAGGAAATGAATGGTAGCTGTAAAACTTCATCTGTATTAATACTGAAATTCCTGAGCTCTTCTGAAGAACCTTGACCTCTTTTTGATGAAGCTAAACTATTCAATACATGTCAAGTTTTTCTATTAAAAAGTTTCATATCTTTAGCACTTAAAATAAAATGTATATTTCCTGACTGTTTACAGCCGATATCGACGATATGAAGATATGCTATGTTCTACGAGCGGGTGACAATGCCACCAGTGACATTTTTCATTTCATGGTTGAAGACGGTGGTGAGTACTCATAAGCTGTGTTTTTGTTGTTTTTGAAAGAGAAAGAGTTTAAGTATACTTTGGGAGTTTAAGAACATTGAATTTAATTGAGGGAAGTCCATGTTATCTCCTGGAATACAATTTTTGTTTTTACTTTCCCATATTGTGGACTATTGATGTTGACTAGAAAGAGAGGTTTGGAAGAAGTGGTAATTGCATCTAATGAAAAAACAATCAACCTATTGAGAAGAGTGGAGAGTGAAATTCTCTAAGTCTACTCAGATATCTGGGCTTTCTGTAGTTTTACCTTTGTGTTCCCTGTCCAGGCTCTTTAAGCATAAATTGTCATAAAACTTTTATCTTGAGATACTTTCCAGATTTTGGTTTACCTTTATGACTGCCTGCCTCTTCACAGGTTCCAACTATAAGACCACTTTTTCTCTATTCATATGGGCAGATTGTCTCTGATGTACATTTTGCTTTGAGTTCAAGTTCTGCTTCTACCTCCTTAACATAACAGAATCCTCAGTGGCTTGCCAAAGATCTTCATCAGGTGACGAATTCTAGTGACTGATAATATCTCATAGGGTTTTGGAAGATGCAAAAGGAAAGAATGAAAGCAATTTGAGAATACCGGCACACACTCACTTCAGGAAACAAATGTGTAGGGTTCTTTTTTTGGTTTTAAAGAACAAAGAAAGAACGGTTTGAGGGTAAACAAAACACATTAACAGGCTTTTTGTTTCCATCCGATGTCAGTACTGTAGATATTCATAAATGCAGATGTTCCTGTGCACGGTAACAGGTGGCTAGATTATGTTACTGTAATACCTTTTTTAATATGTGATACATAAATGTGAATAATTGGCAATGAATGTAATTACCTCATTTCATAATATATGTAGAAAAAATACTTCAAGCTAGCTTGTTTTCAGCTCATGTGTGGTCAGCTTGTGCTTTCTTCACAAGCACAGCTAGTATTAAATAAGTGAACAGGGATCTGTCCTGTCTGTTACAAATCGGACAGTTTGTCACCATCCACCATGGCTGGGAATGGGTTATTAAATCATGCTCATTGTGCTGGACAACCACAGAAGAGACAGTACCTCTAGAGACTTTTGAAAATGTGCTTGCAAGTCCTTGCTACCTCAGAGAATAAGTAGTGAGATAAGAGTCTGTAACGGGTGGCTTATCTTCCTTAAATATTTTATTTTTATTGAGGCATAGGTTAGAAAAATTGAAAGCTAAGTAATAATCAAACACAGGGTGGTATATTTTGTTTGTAATACCATCATTTTCTTATGACAGGTGTCACTGTGTGGTGATGTTGCTTATGATTTTCAAGTTCTTCTAGCAGGTGAACAAATACTCAGTCTTGAGATGTTTCAAGGTTTCATGTGAAGGGAGTAATTAAAGCTGAAGAAAGTTTGCCGTTTCAGTGAACTGTCTGATTAACATCTTTTCTTAAAACGGAGTTGCTCCTTGGGAATCCAACGTTTGTGAGACTTCTCTTCATGCTATTTGAATGCTTTCTAGTGGCACGTGTGGTTAAAGCAAATTGTACTTAATATATTCCAACTCTATACCAAGAATTTTTCTCTTATTGGAAAATTGACCTGCCACATCAGCTTCCACTTGGCAGAGTTGTAGCAGTGTGTCAATTTTAACAGCATGCTATTTGTCTTAATACGGTCATTATGATAACAAGGTCCTTGCTGATTTTTTAGAGACTTTGGAACTTGTGACATTATTATTTTGCAGACTACTTAGCTAGATGGTAAGATGGTCCTTGCTTTCCTGAGTCTGTTTGTTGACACAGTTAAAAATGAGCTGTGTTGCATTTCAGAATATTTTTAATTTCTGCTTGACTAAAGGTGATAAAACTGTATTTAAAAGGGATGAAGTTGTGATCAAAACGTTAACATTTGTCTGTCTGAAACAACTCAAATTTATTAGCAGTGTCTTTAGAATCTGTAACAGGGGTGAAAAATCCAGCAATTTATCTAGCTATATTTCCAACCTCTTCAGCAAGACATCAAAGGAAGTGTTTTGCAGCCCAGGTGAGTTTTGGCACAATTTCAGTGGTACCAAGATTACTGCTTTAGTGTTTTTGATTTTAAGCCAAATCATTCTAAGAGACTACACACAAGATCTAAGTGAAAGACTCAGCACAGACCACCACCTGCAGTAGAATGGCATGCTTCAGACTTCTATCTCCTGTGTCAGGGATTTTACAGTAGTAACAAGTTTGTGATAGCTACCACATAGTTCCTAATGCTGTAAATGAAATAAGTGGTACTTCACTTAAGCTGAATTGTGCTATGCTCCATAAGTGATCTTGTGATCCAAGTATTTTATATCTTCCAGTCCTGTTGTGCCTCAGCAAGGGGAAGCTACAACACCAGTCCCTGCTCTCTTCAAATAGCAGGACTTATAAATTTGATTTTGCCCCAAACCTATTACCTGTAAAATGCTGTTCTATGTGTCTTGGAATATTTGTTCACGGTCTCTGAACTGCAAATAGGACAAACAGAGCATGTCTTTCTCTAGCTGCACCTTTTGATGGTTGATCATCCCCACTCATTGTATAGTGGCTGATGAGAAAAAATCCAGAAGCTCTTTTGTCAGTCTCTTTGAAATTACAGTCCGACTGGGGCTTGAATCTGTTACCTCAGGCAATCGCATGGAGGAATGGCAAGTACAAGGAGACATCAAACTGCTCTGGTGTGAATTTTGTTGTGGATCTGGAATTTTGTTTGTCCTCTATATGTGGCCAACAGTTGTGGTAAGCAAGTTAGGGCAACAGCAGAACAGGTGTGTGAGGGAGGGGAAAAGAGCCAAGTCAGTGCTCTGCCAGCTCTGGCCTGTTCAGTTACTCACAATGGGAGTGAGCTGATTTTGCATACCAAGTCATGACCTAGGATCTGAAAACATGAAATATGGTGCTGGGGGGAACTTGTGTACTTATTGGCCAAGGGAGAAAATTGCATTCTAGGCAAATGGAGAATAGCTCAGGAATTTTGTCTGTCAAATGATAGCTTTCCAAGTATAACTAAAGAGAGCAGAAATGGGCTCGATATGAAGAGAAAGGAAAGCCATTGAAGACTGAAGGAAAGAAGGCCCTTAGGACTGTACTTCACAAGTGAGAGCATAGGCCTGCTGCATTCAAACCAAAATCAGAGCTTCCACGAAAAAGAACTGGTTGAGGTTTAAAGCTCTGAAAGGTTCTTATTGTCAGCATCAATTACCTACATATGTATGGCTGTAATGCCTTTCTGGTTTTAAGTGGCTTGTTTCATAAAAGTAATTGAAAAGTGAAATAAATTGAACACAATCCAGCTATCTATCAGCACTAATATTTTTTAAAGGTAGAAGAGGTTCTAATTCTTCATGTCTAGGGGTTTACCCTCAAGATAATCTATAAAGTGGATGACCCCTTTCATTTCTGTTCTACTTAGAACAAGAAGACAGTGTGGTGTATTGGCTGCTGCAAGGTTAGCTGTGTGAGGTTTTGAAAGAAATTACTGTAGTTCATATTAACAATTTGCTTTCTCTTTTGTGTTGAATTTAGATCTTAAAATGACCATGTGGAGACCTGCTGATACTGAAGTGTTGTGAGTCCATTTTAGCAAAACCTTGCAGAAATTATGAATTTTTGTTTTTCACAACAATTGCGGAATAGTCTCTGTTGAATCTCTTTTCTTAGAAATGGTTTCCACATTCCATTAATGAGCTGAAGAAAAAACTCTTCTTAGCAAGTGCAACCATGTGCCAATAGTGAATTCTGATGTTTAAATTATGAAATTGTTAATTCAACGATTAATAAAGGAACCAATACTGCTAGAAGGCAGGGGAAATATGATTTTTTCCAGTGGGGAGGCAAGAAGAAATGGAAATCCAGACTGAACTTCTGGATGTATTTGTGGAATGTGAGGTTGCACACTATTGAGAAAAATGTGCTATGTTTCAAATAATGTGAAATGACTTGAAGTGGTTTAAGGCAAATTTTTGGACAGATTCTGCTGCTGTTGTATAAAACAAATATACTCCAAAGCTGGCATTAAACTCAAACCCCAGCTCAGACCCAATACTCCAGACTTTGGCTTTCCAGATTTGGCAGTGTCAGAGGCAAATACATTCCCTTGCCCAAGGACAACTAGCTAGCAATGGGTATTACAACTGGGGTAGCAGTACAAGAGCAGCATGCCTAATGCCAGCTACAGAGCAGTGCTTCTCTCTAAAGAACTATCAATCACAGCATTGTTGTCTTCATTTCTTTTCTTCCCATAAGAAAAAATTCTTCCTTTTATGTAGGTGTTGTGGATAACTCTGAATTGTTCAAGTTCAGACGACGTAAAGTGAGTGAAGAAATGCTCATCTATTCTAAATAGTGATCTGCACCAAAATATTTTTAAAATATGACCCACTCTTGCTTAGCTAGTGCTGTCATCACAGAGGTCTGTCTTGATTGCTGCTCCTTCTACCCTGTCTGTTTTCTGAAGTTTGGGGCTCCATGAACCGGGACTGCAGCACTCATGGGAGAAACTCTTATTATGTGCCTCAGTGTTTTTTGTTGCAAGAGGCTAGTGCCACACTAACAATGTTTTGCATTACAGAGCCCCATTAAAATTTCCTGTTTTGAGGAAAGAACTGAGATGAGCCTGATTTGGGGCCGGAGCATTTGAAAAAAAAAATTGTGCAAGGGGGGAACTCTTTTTCTGTTCAGTCTTAATTTGAATGGTAATCTGTGCCTTCCTTACCTAACTCCTTTCTTTGCTCAGTGATAGTGGAGTCCTCCAAACTGCTTCTTTAGGACTCCTAAGTGGTATCTTTCAGTACAATGCCTCAAGGGTAGAGTGGTTTCAAAGGGGAAGTAATGACAGATTCTCTTGGCTGGTTTAGGAATGCGAAGATCACTAGGGAAGGAAAGAAACAAGAATTTTTTGATTTCAGGCTCTCTGGAGCAGCTTTTCTGACTTTAAGCCAAAAC
>VXAL01006202.1:250234-265533 GCA_013399475.1 Chauna torquata
AGTTTCATAAAATGACAGTCTGGAATGCTTAAGTGTTTCATTGAAAGGATCACAGATCTTGTCAACTTTCACAAAAGCTGGCAAGTGTAATTTCCTTGTTTTATGAAACTTGACAGTAATGTTAATTTTGCTGAACAAAGGTTCTAAGCTGCTTCTGGTCCGTGGCAGTTTTTGAATGCTTGAGACAAAATTACTGGATGGACTTTATGTTTTTAAATACAGAAGATCAGTCTAAATGATTATACATGTTTTTGGCTTTGAAATCTATGGGGCAGGAATGTACAGAAATTGTCAACTATTACTGATTTTGCATGCAACTAGAGTCCATAGCAAAGCTCTCACCTAGAGCTCAGAGAGGATAAGCTAAAAAGAGAATGTATCATTTGTATGACACTGCTGTCAGTGCCATTCTTCCAAATTGCATATTTAAAAAATGATCCTTATTCCTCCCCTGCTCCCCTTCAAGATCCTTAAGGAAGTAAAGAAGTGCTGTTGTGAGACTGGTAGAAAGACCTTTAAATCACATAATTGAGGAGTTAAGAATATGAAGAAGATTAAGTGAAAGCTGAATGATGCAGCCCTCATAATCTGTGGATTGTTATGTATTTTCATATAGTCTCTATTAACATTATTTGCTTAGTATTTCAACATAGTCTTCTCCTTCTCCCACCCACACACATTCTTGCAAAGTATATCATGTTAATCTCAATGTTATCTTAACAGTTTTCACCCCAGGGAAGTTTTAACAACAACAACAACAACAACAACAACAACTAATAAAAGTAAGCAGCACTTAAAGTTTTTAGTTTGGTTTTTAAGTTTTTAATATTTTATTTTTGATGTTTGAAACTGCATCATATGCCAACTTTTTCAAAATAATATTGTATGTAAGTGTAGGTGCAATATTTTTTAGAATTGCATTGTTTATTCTGTTCTGCTTAGCAAGATCAGGGTTATTCTACATAAGCCAGGGAAATATCTCCATACTTACATAAATGAAAGTAGAACAAGACTAGCCAGCTTCTTCCAGCTTCTTCTTTTTTTTTTTTTTTTAACCCCCTCTACAAAGTGATTCCCATGGAGTTTATCCAATAGGTGTCCTGCCTGATGACAGTATTGCTCAACTTCAGCAGATCAGAATGAGATTTCATCTTCATCACACTGCTGGCTTCTCTATGGACATGCTGCCACATGGCACCAAGTGTGACAACTTTCTGCTGTGATTAGATTGCTAAAATACCCTGTGCGCTGTTACTTCACTTTTGCTTAACTGTACTGACTTGAATTGATGGTCTGTAAGCTAAATGTTTTAGAGTCAGCCAATACTCCTTCAAGCCAGCTAGTCTCTTGGAGTTTATATAGCAAGTATATATCTGAAGGGATGTCTTTTTTTTTCCTGCTTTACTCCTGTTTTTTCTCATATTAGGCTGAGGTTGCTTTGGAAGGTAGCATGGTTCACAGTTAAGTCCTGAACTTTGAATTCTTGACATGCCTGAACTGGCTTTCTACCTGAAGAAAAGCGAGTATTCCTATTTCACTGCTTAGCTTTGCATAAACAGGTCTTTACCCTGACCTTTGCTTATAGATATTGCTATCCAGTCAGCTAGCTACACTGGAAGAAGACAGAGCATACTGTTTAAAGCTGCAGTCAGTTTTAAAGTGTATAAAAAATGCACATTTCTTCTGCACAGAAAAGACTCCAATTTTAGTGAAAATTTTTTGGGGAAAGAGATGGCCAGGAGATATTTTCACGCTTCTACACAATACTTTTTAGATCAGCTTTCAGCTCTCATGTTCACAAAACGACAGCTCTCAGGCCCAGCCCACCTCTCCACTGTAGAATTGATAAGAGATTGTCAAGAGGCTGATAAACACAAGCTTGGGTTTAAGAGTAAAATAAAATATTAGGGATGGGCTTTTAGTTCAAAGTGGTGTCCATGAGTAAATAAAAGCTTTTTTTTTTTTTTTTTNNTTTTTTTTTTTTTTTTTTTTTAAGTAACTCGTTCTCTGGGCTTTTGAAATCCTTCAGTTAATTATAGTGCAGTTTAGTAGTCGTTGCAGTATTCTAGCTAAGATAAAAAGTCGCTTCCTTTCCTCTCCATAAATACATTCCTTCTGAGAATTCCCCTTCTGGCAGTGTTGTTCAACTCCATTCCAAGATACAGGGCTGTGTGCTAAATGACATTGAATAGGATGCACAGGAGGAGCAAAGGTATGATTAATTTTATGTGCTAACATACTTGTTTTATTTCAAACTATCTGCATAGCTTCCAGTAATAGCAGAAGTCACAGCATTAATTCTAGCATATGTTAATCTAAGGACAAACTGTCTCGAGGTTCTTGATACCCATGCTAAATAAATAACTAGCATTGCTAAAGCCCACATTACAATCACTTCATTGCTAATGTTTGGGTGCTGACTAAATCAAGCTAGCACAGGTACACGAGCATGTACTTATACACATACCTTAATTTTGCTCTGCTGATTGTCTTCTATTTAATAAGATTTGGCCAAGTTTGGAGGGGATTTGTAGCGTGCTTCCTTAGGCAGCTCTGCAGTTATTGTTTTGTTTTGTTTTAATGGAAGGTCATTATTTAAAGAGGCAATATATTTCAGTAGTCTGCCCATGTATTACATCACAACAAAAAGTGATTCTCCTCAATGTAGAGCCAAATTTTGCTTTCAGATTCGGAGATAATATAAAAAGGATGGGAGTCATTTGTTTTAACATGGATGTCCAAAATATATGCTTCTAAATCTAGTGGTAATATTGGGATCTTTTTTTAGTTAATGGAGTTACCTGATTAAGCAAGGGTGATTCATCTCAGTCTAAGAGAAGATCTAATAGATTGATTCAGTTTCTCTCCTGGGGTGCTCATGTCTCCATTTACGGTAAGGGGGGCAGGGTACAACTGGAAAAAATTTAGACATCTGAAGATGAAAAAGATTAATCCAATTGCTCATCAGTTTTATTAGTGGGTGCAGGTCATTAAAATAGCATTTAAAAACAATTTCTAAAGTATCATCTGAATTTGGATAAAAATTGTGTTTAACTAGGGAGTATATACAGTAGGAGCCATCTGTTTTTAAATACTTGAAGCACTTTCTCAAACTTCTCTTGGTGTGTACTAGAATCTCTGTAGTACTTTTCCTTTACCAAATACTTGTGTCTGTGCATTTTATTTTAAATAAGTATCTGGTTACATTGAAATCAATGGGACCTTATTCCTTTCAAGAGTATCCTAGCTAGCATATCAGTACTTGTTATCTTGCCTACTAATGCATTAATGATAATTTCTAATTTGGTTTTAGGATTGGTCAGGGCTCTTGTGAGCATTGTGAAAAACTATGATTCTGTAATCTGGATCTATAAACGCATGTGTCCTTGATGATTTCTAGTTTGTGCCAGGAATTAACTCATCAGGTCTTTAACTTGTATTAAGTTAGGATATAGTTCTTAGCATTTGTTTTTCTTTGTCAAAGATATGACTAAATGACCCAGATCCTTTCCCCTCCCCAAGTTTTTATTTCCTGTGTTGCAACGTTGTGTAGTTCTTAAAAGTATGCACATTTTTAATTAAACGGTTCATTCAACAGCTTTGGATTTTTAGTGATGTAGATGCTAGCCTTCAGTTAAATTCTCACTTAGAGTGAGAAACTCTGAAGTGTCAAAAAATGGGTGCAGAAGGCAAAGATGAAAGGGAAGCATGGTTTAGGTGGTCTTTACTGAGATTAAATAAAGGAAATGTCACACTATCAAAAATTAGCCCATCACAAGAAAACTACTCGAGCAAAGACATCACTGAAGCAGCAAGTCTCATGAATTGTACTTTTTAAAGTAAAATTAATATAAAACAAAAGTGGAAATTAAAAAAAAAAGCAAGTGGCTGAGCTTATCTCCAGTGTAGGCATGTACTTAAATTAGCAGAAAACAACCTAGAAGCTGTAAAATATTAAAACTATCCTTTGGCTGGGGAAGGCATATTGCTGTTCTTTGTGTTCTCTGGAGGACCAAGGACTGGTAAAGCTAACTGCAACAGGTATTGTGGTTGAATCATTAGTTAAAATAGAATATTTAAAACATTGAATCTTTTTATGTTGTGTTAATGTAAAGCAGCAGAAATTCCTTAATCCACCAGGGTACTCGTTATATTAGAAAAGATATTGAATTTCTTAGGGTCCAAGTCAGGTATATCAAAACCAGCCTTCCTCAAAGCCCTTTCCAAGTAGTTGCTATGGTAGCTAAATAACTATTGGACATCACTGAGATCAGATGATGTGCTTTAGAAGGGGGTTAGGAAACAGTAAAGAATAGTACTAGATATAATAGAACTTTTAATTAACTGTTAACAGGATTTTAGTTTCTTTCACGAGGAATTTGTGATAATCTGTAAGCGTGAGTGTGCAGCAAAGAGGCATCTTTACAGATGACAACGCTGACTTGTTAGGCCTAGAGAAAACCAAGGAAATGTGGAGGGACCAAAAAAAAACCCAAAGTGAACATCCATGATAGCTGGCATTGTTCATTTACAGTCTGCCAGGTACCTTGTGCACGTGTTCTTACACCATGAGCGTTAGACCTTGTTGAGCATCATAGGGAGGAACTTGCAGGCATTGCGGTGGAAGGGAGGTGCAGCTTGTTGTGAAAGTGTACTTGGTCAAGGATGGAGGAGAACTGCAAGGTCATGGTGTCCCTCATAGAATAAGTCTACAGGCTGCTTGGATGTGCTAGGAGTTATTCACCTGAGTTGCAGAGTTCCTGAAAAATATATGGCTCCTAAACATCCCTGTGGTCACAGTCATTGAGCCATTTGTTTTATGAAAGAGGAAAAGGAGGAATGTGGTAGCTGTAAAGAACAGTCGTTGCTGTTGAGAAGGTCTACTAGGGATCCTCACATACGATTTTTTGTTATGCAAGTACAAATAAATTTAAAAAAATATTTTAAAATGATGAAAGCAGCACTTTTTTACCTAGTTTACACTGAAGTCATTAACTGTTTTAAAAAGGTTGGAATTTATAAGGAAGTTAATCTAAAAGTAATGCTCTAGAATATTTTTTTTTTTCTTGTTAATAAAAACAGTGTAAAGTGAGAAACACTCCATGTTGTCCTGGTAAATCTCAGTCTCTGGTGGAAGTTAGAAAAAAAAATTGCTTCTATGTACACAATTTCATAACTCTCACATAGAGCTTTATATGGTGAAAGTAATGTTTTGGAGAAATTTAAGTGTGAATCACATAAAAAAAAAAAAGGATTGGGCCCAGTAATTGAACTTTATTTCAATTGCTGGAATTTATATTTGATTTATTCCCCTATTTAAAAATGTGAATAAAATTAAATGGAGCTAAAAGTGGACGTGCAGGCTTGTCTGATTTTTGCACTGGGTAAGTTAGAATTGGACATGCTAGGGCTTCTGTAAAATTCTGTAGTCTTTCTCTAGCTAAGAAAACTATGCAACTCTTTTCACCTTCATGGTATTTTATCATGGTGTTCTCTGAATTTCAGAGCATATCATAACTGTCTATTTATTGAAGTTTATCAAAGACTGAGGACTGTACATTTAATCTAATGTGTCTTCTAAATCACTCCTAGCTAATCTGTTTACACAGTAATTTCAGTGCATTTATTTGCACTTTAAGTGTGTGTTATTCATAAAAGAAAATTTCAGGTTTTGCTTTTCAACTTTCCTGGTGCCTAGATATGGTCGTGGCTCCATTTTATTTCTCTAAAAAGTTAATTACTGCAGCATATGCAGTAGATACTGAGAAAAATTTAATGAGCTGCTGGAATTAATAAAAGTGAGATTGTGTTATCTTTTTCTTCACTGTAAGTTTGACAAACCACTTTCATTTGCAGTGGCCGTTCCTTTTATCTAAATAGTTGAGAAAGAATACAGAGATAATTTATGGTGGAGTGAAATACCAAGAAGTTATTATTCAGATAAAATAAAATGCTTAGAGACCCAAGTAAAATTTTTATCTACTATATATAATCCTTTAATACACCAAATGATTAGAGAAAATAGGGAGTTGAACATTGAAGATTACGAAAATGAAACCAAAATACTGCAAACACTTCTTTTTAAATATTTAGCTACATTTTTCTAAATACTGCTGTGAGTATGGAGTATCCTGATAATGTATGTTTATGCATGTGTGCATACAAGCAGTGCAATGAAACATAGCTCTGAAGTTAAGGAAACAAAGACATGTTTATATTCAATATTGCCAGGTTTTAAGTACAAATGAATAATACAATTAGAAAAGAATCTAGTACTTTCCCAGTCTTTTTGAGTCTCTAAGTAGAATAAGCATGGTTTTGAGATGAAATTGTTAAAATGGATTTTATCCCTAATTCTTCACACTTTTTGATGTGACCGCATGCAAACCATAGAATCATAGAATAATTGTGGTTTGAAGGGACCTCTGGAGACCGTATAGCCCAATACCACTGCCTACAGCAGGGTCAACTAGAGCATGTTGTCCAGCAATGTGCCTGGTCAGGTTTTGAATATCTCGAAAGATGGAAACTCCACAACCTCTCTGGGCAACCTTATCCAGTGTTTGACTACCCGTTCAGTAAAAAAGCTTTTTCTTATGTTTAAATAAATCTTGTAATTCAAATTGTCTCCATTGTCTCTTGTCCTGTCACTGGGCACCTCTGAGATGAGTCTAGCTGCCTCTTCATCGCACCCTCCCTTCAGGTATGTATACATTCTGATAAGTTTCTCACCTGTGCCTCTCTTCTCCAGGCTGAAGAGTCCCAGCTCTCTCAGCCTCTCCTCATGTTTGTGCTCCTGTTTGTTGATCATTTGTGGCCCTTCACTGGACTTGCACCAGTACGTCCACGTCTCTCCTGTACTGGGGAGCCAAGAACTGGGCCCAGTACTCCACATGCATCTCACCAGTGCAGGGTAGAAGGGAAGGATCACCTACTTTGACCTGCTGGCAGCAGTCTTCCTAATGCAGCCCAGGATGCTGTTTACGTTCATACTATCATCTATGAATCTAGATAAACCCAAGCTCTGCATTGTGGCAATACGAAAAACTCAGTTTCTAGCTACATCTTTCAGCTGTAAAGAAGGAAAACTCGTACTTCAGGTATGCAAGCTATCATGAATGTGAGTGGCTTACAAATTTTATCTGCAAGAAGCATTTCCAAATTAGCATGAATCACTGGTAGCTGAGTTGTAGCTAGCAGCTGGTTCCCTTATTCAACATGAAGATGGAGCATGGTAGCCACCAATTTTAAGAAGAAAGTACATCTTGTGGGACTGGGGGGAAATCACATAAAAGGCTGCTTCAGCAACTCATATGATTTATTACCATTTAATACCATGGCTTATGGAGAAGCAGCTGCAAGCTGTCTTCTTCTCTCTCCCCTCTTTGTATGAGATGAGTATTAAGTGCTAGACCATAGACATTCCTATCCGCAGTGGTTAGAAAATTAGAAGAATTAGAGTTGGGAGGCAAACTTGGAAGTGTTAATTTTTCTTTCAGTTTAACTATCTAAACTTGGTGGGCATCAAAATAATCATGTAAGGAGTATGAAAGGATATTCTGAAAGTGTCTGAATGATGATAAAAGTGTACTGCTTTATAGCTGGAATGAATTCCATCCCTAACTTTTAATGTAGATTAATGAATCAGATTCTGTTTGGCTGAGGGGAGTGGGAGGGGAGGAGAGAATCCGTGATCCATGCCACCTAGCTCATAACACTTTTAAGTGATGCCTCCAGAGCTTTATTGTTTTAGGAAATGTAGGTCCTCCAGAGGGCATTGTAGATGTTATGCAGGCCAAGTAGCCCACTGGAGTTACTTGATTCTCTCCATCATCTGTTTACGGAGTTTAAAGCAATTGGGTTCCTCCCTTAAAATGTGATTCAGTGACAAGCAAATTGACTTTATGACTTGCCGCTGCCAAAAGAGAGTTCTTCGTTAATCCTTTGCTACCTTGCTTTACAGCGGTTTATAGTATACTAGATTGATTCAACTAACTGTCCTGGCAGAAAGCTAGTAGCTTTTCAGGCTAAAGTGAGTGTCTGGGAGTTGAATTTGTTTACCAGGCAGGCAGTGATGAGCAGAAGGGGGACCACGCAGCTAGGAATGGGGGGACTGGAAGAGGTGAGAGAGAAAAGGGATTTCCCTGCTTGAGGGCTTCAAGTTGTTAGATTGTTCAGGTCAGTTGTCTAGCCATGCAGCTTCACACCTCTGTTCAGCTGTGGCTTCGCAGACAGCTTGAGGCAACCTAAAACTGTGCAGCCTACCAAAGGGCAAGTCCCACCTCCTCTGTAGTCTGGCTGAACTTTTTGTCGTTGTGCTGGCACTAGCGGCGATGCAGCCACACACAGAGAGAGGACTGCCGCTATCCGCAGCATGCCATAATTAATCAGTTTAAGGCAATCTTGCGATCACACTCTTGGACTCCTCAGGCTAAGATTTCATAGCTAAGTGGAACAGCTATAAAATGTGAGTCCATTTAGTTTGGAGAGTGGTATTCCAGCAAAACATCTCCACTAGCACCTAGGAGGGTTTTTTTTAGAGATTTGAATATGTCATAGAAGGTTGTATATTTTTTAAATAATAATATAAAAAAGAATAAAATAATGAATAAAACTGGGAAAAAATAATAAAAAAAAGGTAACAAGTGATGAAAACATAACTTAATTGCTTTTGTGGAAGGAACGTTGTGCTGCAGATTGATTATCATTAGCCCAGAAGTGAGTTAAGCATCTTAAATACATTACACAAGATGCTGATTTGTGTGTTGTAGGAGACATGCAGTTTGATTATTGAAATGCTGGGTCACACACCTAACTGAATAGCAATATTATTTCCCACCATATAGTACAGTATTTCGTTGTATTACTGTAGCCTAGCTAGATCCATTAGTCTCATTTGTTCTCTAACCTTGATTTCTCACTGTATATTTATCCAACTACTCAGAGTGATACATCATCAAGTCTCTGGAACAGTATGGCATGAACTAGTTATTTTAATCAATTTATTAAAATAAGAAGTGATTTTTTCAGGTAATTTTGTATTTTTTTCCTCTTAACAGGGAGAAATTAAGGTTTATTTTATCAAGTTTACATTTTATGTATTAAATATGTAGAATTTGGGGTGAAAATCAGTCATTTCCTTTCAGGTTAGGTAGTTTTAATTAGTGGGCTTTGCATTGTTTACTTCATATTAGTAGTTCAGTTGGTATTTTTATATGCTTAGGCATTATAATGCTTTAAAATTTATGTAATAGAAAGATCTGGCTGACTGTATCTTGTGTTCTGCCATACTAAATGTCATCACTTACATCAGCTATTTGCTTAACAGGTTGAATATGTTACCCATGCATTGAATAGATCATTGAAACAATGTCTTCTTCTGAAACCTCAAAATATATAAGAAATGATGAACCAAGGTCATCAGGCAAACGACTGAGTGTTTGATTGAGTAAAGACTGGTGGAAAACCAGAACATCACAGGATTTTTCAAAAGTTGGTTCTTTCATGTTTGTTTCTTCCTTTAAAAAGAAAAAATAATGCATATTGTTTGTTTTAAGAGTAAAGGTCTTGTGAATCCCAGAATGCTTACATGGTCTCACTAAAGCATGCTTTGATAACATTGTTGGTTATATACACTATTGGTATTGTGTGAGTCCAGCCAAAGAAGCCCCACATGCAGTAGTGAGTCAGTGGCATTCCAGTGCTGGGGATGCGTTCACACCCGTCGGCCTGTGCCCAGGAAAGGGCTTCAAGTGAAGCTAGGGAGATGGGTCTCCTAACCAAGGCACCTTAGTTTCACTGCCAAAGTTAAGCTGTGAAAATAGCCCCACCACATCGGGGGTTACTCCTGTCCCAGAGATCCAGGTTAACTGAATTAAGGGAATCAATGTTACTCAGATTTATCAAAATATGTTTTTTATCTTAAAGAATTCAGTTAGCAAGGAAAATAGTTGATACAGAAGCTCAAACTGTTGCTCTCATGTGACCTCCTTTTCAGTTAGTAACTGTATCTTGCTGTCTCTGACACTACTATGAAAAATCCAGAGCTGTTGCTATAATAAAACAAGAAATTGCAGCATGTTTGTTCAGACATGCAGTGTCTGTAGAGATGCCAACTTACTCTGACATTTTACTATCCATTTTGCATACGAAACAAAACGTTGCCTCTGGAGATTTCTTTCTGAAGACATCGCTGTTTAGAGACAGTGCATGCAGGTACATGCCTGATTTCCTGTTTGTATTTGTGCTTAGTGTTGCAATTTTTTAAATCTAACATAATCCTATACTGTACAGTAAATCACTGTACTTTTACATTTTCATATTGCAACCATGATGAGGTGTTTCTAATTTCCCAAATAGTGTAGTAATAAGCTATCTTATGGCTTGATGATTTTGATGAACAAAGTATATTTGAAAATATTGCATCACAGTTGCAGTTAACCAGGTTATTTTTGCATGGAAGTAAAATGAAACCTTTTTTCTACCTCTAGATAAGATGATATGGTAAGTTGACTTCTAAAGCTATTTTGAACATTCATGATGATTTTGAGCTGCATCAAAGGACACCTGAAGTGTCTATTCATTATGGACCCTGTACGGAAATCACAGCAGGCTAACTATAAGGCAGAGTAATGATTGTGGAGGAGTATCTGAACTAAAATTATCTGAACCAAGTACTTATAACACTGTAGCCATCACAGCTTATGATTCAGCTTGGTCTGTAAATGCAGTTTGAAGTCATACGAGCAGTTGTTCATGCTGAGTTCTTCATTGCCACTGCAATACATTTTTAAGTAACTAGTTTAAAGCTAGGTGCTGTGTATCTGTATGTGCTGCAATTGCTTATTTGGATTGCAGAGCACCATGCCAATGCATGGTACCAAAACTTGGGAACTGTTGATGGATAGGGCCGCCCTCACTTTTCCTGTGCTGAGGAAAAGCGGTGGAGAAACTGCTCTTCCTCTGCAGCATGGGAGCGTTGTGCTCCAGGAGACTGACTGGGACATGCGCAAGGCAGAGGAACCTTTGTCAGGGCAAGGATCTAGCCACATTATTTGGCTTGATTAGCTTCTTCTGTGATTAAAAGCTGACTTTTTTGCCTTTAATCAAATTATCTAAGCTTGCTGACGCTACATGTCACAAGTTTTGCCCCTAAGCCCTTCTTGAAGACAGTGGGAGGATTGCTGGAGTAATGACCACATTTAAAAAAGAAAAACACATTTTGACTGTCATTTACTGAAGAAACAGGTGTGGTGGTTTAATATGTTACTAATTCCCCATCTGCCAGAGGTAGCTGCCTTTTTACAGAGTCAGCAGAGTGGTATGCATATGTTAGCACTCCAGCGTTAGTCCAGCTCTGTAGCAGTTTAAGCTAAGATGCTGCACTGTGAACAGGGTTGTAGAGGCAGGGACACGTCCTCTACTTCACTAACTCTGCTAGAGGACTGCCAGTTAATGTAGGAAGCTGGTGGTCAGCTGCGGGGAGGGCAGTGTCTTAAAGCTGCTACCGCAAGATTTGCCAGAGCTTGCCCATCAGATACGGTTGTGCAGTCAAGATTTGTATCAGTGTACAGTATGGTGCAATACATTAATAACCTTTATTTACTGCTCATTTGAAGTATATGTTGGTGTGTCTAGCATGTCCAAGTTATTACCTGCTGCCTAGAAAGTAATCCTGATTGCACATATTTAAAACACCACATTAACAGTCTAATTGTCATTGAATCCACCACCCCCTTAATTGCCTTATTTCTGCATTTTTTGTTGCAGTTATGGGAGTTTGCATGTTGGTACAATACAGATCATGAATAACATGTTATGAAAAGCAATCCTGTGATTTAATAGACATACACGGAGAAATTCATTTTTTTTACCTGATTTTAAAAATATATGTGGTTGTGACAAATTAAAATGAGTTTAGGTTCACTTGCGAATGGATTGTTCTCAAGTCTGCTGCCCTTTGTCTCTGGGCTTGATGTAGATGCAGGTAGACTTTAGTACTTTAAAGAAATATTGCTTTAAAGACTAACAGCATGAGTGTTACAGTGCTAGAACTTCTTTTTGTTACAGAAATATTTGTATTAGATCTGTGATATTAAATAAACATATTAAAGTGTATTTATATCTCACATGCTAGCATGTAAGCAATCACGGAATGCTTTGCTGGAAGAGAATTAAAATTTGGACATAGTGATTTCCAGGTAAAATTATGAAGATGAAGTGGAAGTACAACGTGAAGTAACATGCAGCATAAAATAAGAAAGTTGTGAACCAGAGATCTGGAGAAAAACAGAAGATGTATCACTGTAGGTGCACTTGCAGATGTGAAAAAGCTTGATTATCAATTTTGGACTGTTGTAGAGATAGAACAAAGACAAAGAAGCATATTAATAGAGAAATAAAGAGAAACTGAAAGGAATGCACCATACATTTAGAGGCAACTTGGAAAAATATTTTTTTAAGGCTTTTATGAAATTAATTGAAGAAATTATCCCTGGAGCAACATGAAATTGCAGAGCTTTCTGTGGCCCTGCAGGAAAAAGGGTAATGATTTCGGAAGTCTACAAAATTACAGTAATCAAAATGGGAAGTGAATCTGATGCAAGGATTTCTATGTAATTTGGCTTTTTGTGCTGTTCTTTCTTTGCCAGTTGGAGCTTTAAGGTATATATACACATATCTCCTCCATAACTTAAATCGTGTGCTAAAACAGGCATTCTCTTTTCTTTAAAAGCAGAGGCTTAGTCTGAAATGTTGGTGTGAAATGTCATTCTTTATGATTTGGTTACTTTTTATATATTTCTTTTGATTCTTATGTGTTTTAATGAGAGATCTTTCAGCTTGGGCAGAAATATGTTCCTGACAGTTTCACTTTAAAAGGAAAAGTGTCTTTCTATGGGGTCTTGGAAGCAAATCTATCTAGTGTGTAGCTGAGAATATCCTTTTCTTCCTGCTTTTGTCATCAGAAATATGTCACACATAAGAATCTAGGCAGCCCTAAATCCCTTCTATTATGTGGTTGCTTGATATATCAAGAAGTCCTTCATTAGCTGAACCTAGTGGGGCTTCCAAGAAGTGACTGGAAGATTTGCCAAAACAGTGACTAGCCATTAAAAATCTCTGGAAGTATGTTACCATTCCAGCTGTGAACTAGGGGTCCAAGGCCCAATCTCAGCATGCAAATAGATCCAGGTCTGCTAGTGAACGTTCATGTTGCAGGGCTGCAGTCAACTCAACATGCAGTTATCAACGCTGAGGCTGCCAGAGCTGGGTTTGCAAATGGCATTTCTGAAGTGCAGATATGTGTTCTTGTGCCATTGCTGAACTGAACTGCTCTGGGATAAGTTTTCTTTTTCCAACATTATGAGAGACTCCAAACAAACTTCTGTTGCAGTGGTGTTCTTGGCTTACACAGGAGTGTGCTATTGTCTTTCCTTTCCGGCTGTGACAGCATCCAACACATCCAATGGCTTTTTTCTGTGTTTGGCCATCCTGTTGCCAGAGAAAGACATAACAGCTTAGTGGTACAGGATCCTCAGAAGATGAAGTAAGTTTTAGCAAGGTGATCACATAGTTTGGGTACATATGCAGCAAAGTGGAGGCAGTTATTGCATGAAGCAATGACTGCAGGTTCTCTAGATGTGGACCTGAGCTTCTAATGTAGATTACGGTACTGATATTCTGACCAGTCTCATATTGCCTCTATTCTTGACTGTTCCTGTTCAGCCACATACCTCTTCCTGAAGAGATGTAAGGTTTGTATGTATTCAGATGGATGGTTACTTAACCACACCAATTCCCTGGACTGTCCTTTTGTTTGTGCTCTGCCAAGCAATTACAGTATTAGGCATCCCTGGAACAAATAAACCGTAATAATTAGAGATTGTGCGTGAGGAAGTAGATCTAACTGGAGCTTTCTGAGAGTCTGCCATGAATGCTAGTTTACATTAGTTTGCCAAAAGCTGTGGCTGATCAGATTGTTATCACCAAGTAAAACATAGGTGTTCTGTACAGAATTGGGTGTTTGGGAGATGTTTGCTCTTTTTGATGCTGTGTCCTTTGGCATATGCTGCAGTCACTGAGTGTGAGGCCTAGAGCTTTTATCATGCACTTGCAAGTGTACTGCTGATTTCTATGGACGTTACAGAGGGTTAGGAAAGTACTGCTGTCATCACTTAGGCTATTTCCAAGCAAGCAAGGAAAATAAGGAATGCTTTGTGCATCCACATGTCTGCATGGCAGGAGGAACAGCAGATGCTGCGCTGGAGATGCATGATGCTGTTAAACACCTGACCATTTGGGTGTTTTTAGGTGTTTTCCTGGTTTTACAGGATTAGAAGAAACAGTGATAATTCATGAAAACTTAGAATAAAATCCTCATGTTTCGTTTATTATATTATGTCCATATAAAGAACAACACAAGAAAAAGAAAAAAAAAGAAGCCCAACAAGTTTTGCTAGCAAAGAAGATGTTGAAATTAAAAGTGCTATACAGGAATTATGCAATCAAGCTGGGGAAAGTAAATGTGAAAGTAGAAATAAAACCTGGGAATAGTGCATCCCCTTGCAAGACAGGTAGAGTTCTTCATTGTCCCAGAAAGATACCATATTCTTTCATTTTCATGCCTCTTGAGTTCTGTCATTGAAGCTGTCATCTCTGCTGGGTTTGTCACCTTTGTGCCTCATAGAGTCGAACTGACACCTTGCGTGTAACCTACTGACTGCAGGACTGGAGATCTCTGTACCATTCTCCTAGTCTCTTTGTACTGCAGGTGCATGTGAAGTTTCACCAAAAAGCAGTGGTTCCTGAGCCATGCAGATGCTTTCGAAAATATTATCTGGTAAGAGAGAACTTCAGAGAGGAATTCAGGATTAATTATATAAGCCAACTCACAGTTATTTGCGGACTGAACTAATTGCTTCCACCCTGTGCTAAACTTGACCTGATGCCCTACAGAGTTGCTTGCCTATCTCCACATCATCCTCCCCAGCATGTCTCATAATTCCGTTGTTGTTATTTTTCCATTTTCTGGGTTTTCCCAGGCCCCTTAACCTTAACCCTGGATAATATAGAGTTAAGTGTAATTTTGTATTGCTAGAACTGCACTTTAAAATTTACAAGAGAGAATATAATGCTGGTTATGTCCAGTCCTGAGTCTTAAAACTTTACATCATCTGATTTTTCTCCTGGTGAGAGAAATGTCAGCCGACTGTTTTTTGTCACAGGAACGTATACAGTTACATGGATGTCTAATATGTCATTTGTCGTAGGATAGGATTTTTTCAGTGACCTCATTAAGA